>JBBPCX010068187.1:0-12452 GCA_037974365.1 Hydrocynus forskahlii | reverse complement strand
ATTATACTCTTTTTCCATCTACTCATACTTATCCACAGTTGTTGTAAAAACTGTATACGTGATCAAAAGCAACTACATTTATATAGTTAGTTATAATTAGAACTGTATGATTTTCCGTATATTATTAAAATATGTAATTATAGCCATGCTACAATGTTGTATACAGCAGAGTTATAAAAACACTAAAGACAACAAGAGAGATCATCTAAATCACTGGTTTTCAAACAAGTCCTCAGGAACCCACAGAAAGTCCATGATTTTTCGTTGATCTCAGCTCCCCACATGTAGGCACTGAGCAAAATATGGACTGTTTTGGAGTAACTAAGTGCATTTTTTGAGAACTATAGCACTAAATCTTATCTGCCAGTCCCTCGGTCTTTCTCTGATAAGCTCATGTTCTTCTTATGGCATGATGACACGCTACTATGCCAGGCACAGTCTCAACATGATAAACAGACTTGTAACGGCAAGCGCAGCCTTTCTGTGTGATGTCAGTCTCCTGCAGATTAAAAAAAAATTCCCGGCTATCGCTTTCTGTGTCATTGAGGGGAAATGATGGCTTACTGGTGTACTTGGTGATGACTCTGCATGGATAATTAAACATTTCAGACAACAGAGGCTCTTTTTGCCTGCAGCTTTTGGAAACTTTTGAAGTCTCAATCTGAGATTGCTCAGTTTTAAACAGCAAGGCTATTTTGGAATGCACTTTTTATTTGGATTGGATTAGTTCATCTGGGCTGCGTCTTTAATATTTTTTTTAAAAGGCATCATAGAAACTTTCACTCTGACTTCTCAGTGGGTATCTTCTCAACATGGAGTTACATAATATGCATTATGGAATTCTGCAATCTGATTTAGTTGCGACATGTGCTGCCCATTGTGTGTCAGAGGACAGAAAGGACTTATCTCTGGCAATAAGTCGTCATTGAGGGATTTACAGAGTGAATTACTCCCAGGGAGTTCCCACCACTTCACCAACCCAGACAAGCCAGATAATGACTGGATACACTAATGTGGGCATGTGACATAAACACACCCTCCCCCGCCACACACATTCATTGTCAGGCCTATTTCAGGGTCAGTACTTCCTTCCTAGTCAAACGGCTAGCCTTGTCTCTTCAGCTATTTTACAGTTAAAGGGCCATTCACAGAAACCACTTTCTCTTAATGGCCCCAGAATAACATTAGCCCCAGGTCACACTACGAAACACAATGTACTTAAAACGAGCTTAACCTGCCTTAATTTACCCCTGAAAATACATTGACCCCCTTAATCTGAATTAAGTGCACGTTAATTTGTGAAAACGACCCCTTAAAGGTACCTTAACATTAGATTTAAGGCATGTGTGTGAAACCCTTTAATCTCAAACCGAAGGCATTAATTCAGGACGTTCTATTATTTATGGGGTAAATTTGAAAAAGTAAATGGATAATTCAGTAGTTTTACCCCTTAATCAGCCTTAATTTGTGCACTTTTCCCCTCAATTTTCCTTCATTTCTTGTATGGAATTGAGGTCAAAATTGAAGTCATTTTGAGGGGTAAAATTAAGTTATTTGGTTTTCGCAGTGTCAGGTGGTGTGTGTGTGTGTGTGTGTATGTCTGTAGAATAATACTCAATGCTCTCGTACTGCTGGAACGTCCGCCTCTACTCTCTCTCTGGGCCTTCAATAAACATTGGCATATAAGGGGCGGCTATGGCAGCAATCGTACTGCTCTGGGCCCACTACTGACTCACACAGGGTTGCTCACTTTGCCTAGTCATGCAGGGACATTCACACCAGCCCATGGTGTTTAACCACTGGACATGAAAGGTATTGTCGCATTTAAGTGCAAATATCACCTGTTGGTGGCAAACGTGGGTGGTCAGTTCATTCAAAATTAATGTTCAGGAAACTTGATGAATGTTAAACAGTCGTAGCTTCATACAAAGTTGTTAAAACCAGGTCATGCTGGGATAGAGCCCTGTTTTATCCTTTATCATTTATCACACACAATTCAACACTCATCTTTTAAAATGATGCCGGCCTGATAAAGGTAGTGGTTTTACTTTGTATCTTTTCCTTCATTGCAGCTGTATTCTATTACATTGGCAAACTTCAGGTCTTGTTTGCGCTTACTATGTTTATTTGAATACATATTTTTCCATGTATATTTTCTTACTTAGTTTTAGCTGTTAATTTTCTCGTTCATTTATTACCATGAAACCAAACGCCGTAATTTTACCCCTTAAAATGGCCTTACTTTTGACCTTGATTTCACATACAGGAAATTAGTGCACAGATTAAGGCTGATTAAGTGAATGTGACCATTCTGTCATCTGTGAACACACCACAGCACACAGTGTGAAACTCTATCTCTGCATTTAACCCATTCACCAAGTGAAGCAGCAGGCAGCCAGGAACACAGTGCCCAGGGAGCAGTGTGTGGGGGACGGTACCTTGCTCAAGGGTACATCAGAGGTGCCGCTAGCAGTCTTGGGAATTGCAGAAACTCACATTTCAGGGACTCATTTTACACATTGCACTTGTATAACTGTGTATGTGACAATTAAATCTTGAATCTTGAATTGTTACAGTGCACTGACAAACATATGTTGTAGTTATTCAAAACACATTAATGAAGAGCATGTCATTGATTTTGTTTGTGAGTATGAAGCCGGCATGGAAAGTACCTAATTGCTTCAGTTTCATTACAGTTTTTGAGAAAATATTTTCTCAATAATGGTACTCTTTTGAGTAGAAGCACATCATATTAATCCACAGACAATAAGAACCTCTCAGTGTGACTGGCTGAGGGGTATTATTATTATTATTATTTTCTTTTTTTATTTAACTGTAATTACTTTTGTCATGCAGTTGCGCTAACATTAGCATGGTGGCAAAGTCAACTGTATCATCTCCAACCTGTAGCAGCTATCTTAGCTAAATAATTACTGTGCCCTTTCACAATTTTCTTCTTATTTTGTTGCTTTTCAATAACAAATATGTAGGAAGGCCATCCAGAAAGGCAAACTGTCGTTACTTTTGTCATGCCGTCAGGCTAACATTAACAAAGTCAACTGGCCATCAACAGCCTTCAACAGCTAGTGTTATTTTCAAGTTGCTACTCTGGAAATCTTCTAAGGTTGCTGTGTTAGCTAAAACAGCATAACAGTAAGGTAAGGTAGCACTTTAACCTGGACATTCAAGAGTTCCTATAAAAACACCATACCTCACCAGTGTGAATAAAGTGCTCTGTAATTTCTGTTCAATTTGTGTAGGATTTCTGCAGACATTCTGTCAAACTTGTCCAGCACCACTAAAATGAATATTTAATCATCTGAGTACCTTTAAAAGCATACACAGTGGAAACTGCTATCTTAAAAAAGACATGACTTATGGTAATGTTCAAAGCTCATTACTCAAATAAACATAAATGGATGCTTCTTTTCCATGGGGAATGATTCAGCTTAGTAGAATAGATTTATGGAGTCATAATATAAGACATACTAAGTGGACTTGAATATTAAACTACTGTAAAACATTGGTAATGAGAAGTGCTTTGAACGGCAGAACCAACAAACTGATTCTTAAACAGTATTCCAGACTACTGCTGGGACTGTGGAATGCTACTTGAATAAACCGCAGATAAGTGTGCAGTTACAAATGATAACTTGCCATTGTTGTATGGTGCCATAACCTACACCACTTCAGTATGATTCAGGTCTGTTTAGGAAAATTAAATCATTTTGGGAAACAAACTAAACTGAAAATTAAAAAATACTTATAAAATAAGGCACTATTAAACACGAAAATGAAGCTAATCATCACAAAAATATGCCTCTCATGAGTATATGAAGCATGCAATATTGGATTTTTCATAGATTTTGGACCATGACCTTTCTCAAAGTGTCTCACGGTCTTAAACATGCAAAATGAACATAGGAGGATTTCATAGCTTCCATCCTTGTTTGTGTAAAAGTGCATTAACATTTATATGCTTGAACTTTGTGCAAGGAGGAGAAAGATTCAAATGTCAGTGAGTCATGGCTGGAGGTGGAGTGACTGTGCTAACTTGTGTGTTTTGATCTGTTTACTGAGCTTGCGCTGGGTTTTAGCTTAGCTTTAAAAAGTAAAATAAAGTGAAGAAAAGTGGCCCCTTATGGTCATGTGTGAACACACCACACCACAGCCCACAGTGTGTATTTAACCCATTCACCAAGTGAAGAAGCAGGCAGCCAGGAACACAGTGCCTAGGGCGCAGCGTGTGGGGACGGTACCTTACTCAGGAGTACCTCATTGGTGCCACTAGCAGTCCTGGAATTAAAATCCACAACCTTCTGATTGCAGGGGCAACTCCCAGATCCCTGGCCCAGCTGCTTTGTTAAATAAATAAATAAATAAATAAATAAATAAACCAAAGAAAATTCCATGAACTTACCTGAACCCACACTTTATTTTATGTCGATTCAAGTTGTACTATGTAAGATAACATGCTATTAGGTAGCTAACTAGCATTAGCTAATGGGGCTAATATGAACCAAATTTACCCAGAGTTAAGTTGAAACTTTACTCTGGTTAACTGATATTAATGCAGCTATGTTAACTCTTCTATTTTAATATTTTTAACTAAATGTTAACTGGATATTAGCCTAGCTCTAAAAACCTAAAGGCTGCTGGGATCGCTTGGCTGAGAGACAGTGTGATGTTGGACGTGGCTCTGTTCTACAAAAACACACAGCAAGCCTGTAAAGAGACAGATAGAGACTGTAGTGAGAGTAAGAAGAAGAAACAAAAGAGACACAAACCCACGCCCAGGAAAAGCCGAAGCTAGAGAAGGTAATCAAACGAGAATGGAAGAGATGTGAGCTGATGAAGACACAAAGGAAGGCTGGGCCTTTTGTTCTATTTTTATTCAGCTTTATTATCCACTTCTGCTGAGTCGCATGAAGCCAGTCTTTTCAAACTGCCGCTAACACAGTATCACTGGAAAGCCTGAAAGAATTCATGATTGATATTACTTTTATTATTGTTATTATTATTATTATTATTATTATTATTATTATTGTTTTTTTAAATAAATAGTAATCTTACAGAAGTTAACATAAACAGCCCATGATAATACACATGTAACATATTGTTGCTTCTTCTTTTTTCTATTTTAAATCATTTTAAAACGACAAAAGCTGCTGTTTCGAGAGTTCATTATAGTTAGACCTTCAGATAGAAACTGTTCATTGACATCATTGACAGCACCTTTAAGTATGCCTCTCATATGAATATATGAAGCATGCAGTGTTGGATTTTTCAAGGTTTCAGGGTCTTAAAAAAGCTAAATGAACACTGAGGGATTGACTCCTGTCTAGATGTCACGATAAAGCAAATCATTTTCATTTTATTTCATTGTGAACATTATAGGAAACTCAATGTACTTTTTTTTCTAAACAGGATTCAAATAATGGTTACTATTATTAAAAATACTGGTTCAATTAAAGCAAATGTCAAGAACACCAAAGCAGCGTGTCTCATTCCAAACACTGAGTACGAATAAGGTTTATCTCCTGCAGATCTCAGATTGAAGTGAGAGGTGTTGAAAGAATCCTGAGATGGATCAAAGCCATCAGCATTCCAGTCCCCCGCTTTCTCTGACCCTCCCTGCATCCCTCCATTCACTTCTTACTTCAGCAGTATGATTAGACAGAGAAAGTGAGTGGAGAGCGGGAGTTCCTAGTGCAGGAATGCTCCACATTCCTGAAAGCCTCTTAAAGGATGAATCATGAGCATACCCTTATACACGCACGCACACACACACACACACACACACACACACACACAGACATCTGTATACCATGAGTCAGTGTGTTTGAGGAGGGAACCCCTCCTTCAAATCCTCATGTTTGTATGGTTCATTCCCCGGACAACCACAGCCTGAGACGCTGCGATTCATTCAGCACCAGCCGAACATGAAAATGAGCTGTAATGATGTCACGAGAAGTCCAGCAGGATTTCCACAAGAATCTAACTGTACATTCACTTTTTCTAACAGTTTTACAGGCAGTGAAGTGTTAACAGATTATTAGAGAAAAAATATTAAAGCCACAGAGGAAGCTATAAAACATATATAGGGGCAACACTGTTAATAGTTTGCTTAAAGTCTTACTACAGTTCAGAGTGAAGTGTTATGCATTAGACGAGCACACACACACACATACACACACACACATACACACACACACACACACAACTGTGACACAGAGGTTCCCAGTACTGCAGTGAGTCATTTTACTCATGAGCTACAGCAGTTACATGTAGTGACCAAGTATTTGTTGTCATGGTTACATGGTTACAATCATAAAAACGACCAATTGGGGGAAATAAAATTTTTCCATTTTTATTTTGGTGCAATATCCTTATCTGTAAAGATGAGTTGCTAGGAGACCATAGTGTTAACACCAACACACACACACACACACACACACACACACACACACACACACACACACATATATGTAGTTAACACTATAGTCTTCTAGCAACTCATGTATACATATATAATGTACATAAATGCATAAACACATCACATATATATGAAAATATACTCTGGTTGGCCACATCAATCTTACAATCTTATTACGATGGCACCTGTCAAAGGGTGGGACATATGAAGTAGCCAATGAAAAGTCAGCTCTTGAAGTTGGAAGTGTTGGAAGCAGGGAAAGCATAAAGATCTGAACAACTTTAACAAGGGCCAAGTTGTAATAACTAGACTCTTTTGTCATAGCATCTCCAAAACATCTTGAGGTCTTGTGGGGTGTTCCCAGTAGTGGCTGGTACCCACCAAAAGTGGTCCAAGAATGGATAACCAGTGAACTGGTGTCATAGACGCCCAAGGCTCAGTGATGCACTGAGGGAGAGAAAGCTAGCCTGTCTGGTCCAATCCCACAGAAGGGCCACTGTAGTGCAAAAAGCTGAGAAAGTTCATGCTGGCTATGAAAGAAAGCAGTGTGCAGCGTATGGTGCTGTGTAGCCATACAATGTTCAAAGTGCCCAGTTCTGACTCTTGTGTGCCTGGTTTAGACTCCTGCCCACCACTGACTGGGTCAGAACTGGACCATACTGCAATGGAAGGTCCCCTGCTCTGATGAGTCATGTTTTCTTTTACATCATGTAGATGACCAAGTGTGTGTGTGCGCGCGTGTGTGTGTGTGTGTGCTTGCGTGCGCGTCACTTCCATGAGGAAAAGATGGCACCAGCCAGTGTGACTCTCTGTGTAATGTAGGGTAATCTTGGGTCATGTAATTCATCTGCATGTTACTTTGACATGTACCATCTCCCTAATGACTGTAGTAAACCAAGTACTCTCCTTCATAGTGACGGTATTCATTAATGACAGTGGCCTCTTTCAGGATAAGCCCTGCCTAACTGCAAAAACTGTTTAGAAGTAGTTTGAGGAACATGACAGTGTTTAAAGTGTTGACTTGGCCTCTAAGTTTCAGAGATCTCAGCCTGATTGAGCATCAGAGGGATGTTCTGGACAAACAGGTTTAAGGGTCTGCAGCTGCTTTCAGAGGTCTAGTAGAGTCAGTTAACTATTTTAATGATCTGAGGGATCCACACAATGTTAGCCAATTGGTTTTAATGTAACATAAATACCATTTGCCTTACATTGTGTAGGTGCACATACACACACACACACCCACACACAGTAGGGATCACTTTTAATTAAAAAAAAAAAAAAAAAAAACAAAGAAAGAAAAACGTCGACTGCATTAGAACTAATTTAATAAAAATATCTAATAGAATACCTAATCAAAATATCTATTTCTGATAGAATTGAGTGGGGTTGGTAGAATTCTGCCCTGTGCGTTAGAACCCGCCTCCTCCTCTGATTGGCCAGCTGCTCCTCCGTGCAAGCGCGTCAGCCAATCCGAGCGCAGGAGGGCGGGGCCTGCTCGCTGCAGGGGCGGGGCTATAGAGAAGTCAGAGGCGCAGGCTGGCTGAAGGGCGTTGTCTTTAATGAGAGCGTTTAAAAGTCCAGAGCTGTGTGTACAGGAGCTCTAGCCTGTGGGAGTGTGTGGAGATACTCTGTATCCTGGACTCAGTACTGCTGCTGCTGCTGATACCCTTTTTCTGACTTTTCTTCTCATTTTTCCCTCTGGAATTACTTTCACTCTGCCCCCTGTAAGTTGGACTATTTTTACACTTTTTTTTCTGGTTGGTTTCTTAGTGGAGTGTTAAAAACTAATAATAATTCAAGAAAAATGCAGCTGTGATGTTATTGGCACCCAAGAGAGGCTTGTTGCACATCTGTGTGGAACGTCTTTTGGCACATGATGCATTTAGTTAGGAGAAGAAAGAGAAGAAGCAAGAAAGTCCAAATGACAACATTTTCTAAATGTTTCCTTAATGTTTGCTCTTACTACATAATTTTATTGAGCCAGCAAAGGCTTGCATAGTCATGTTTTGAAAAGAAAGCTCTCAAAAAAAACTTCTAACAGTAATTTAATAACATAACAGTATAATAAGGTAGTTATCTCTCCTAAAATGTATACATTTATATAAGTTCATATAAATAATAATACATTTAAGTGTAAAAAAATCTTAATGGACTTTTCAATTATTTCTTTCTTGGACCCTTAAAAAAATCCAATATAAAGGGTGCAGTATTTTCCAGCTGTTAGTTCACACAAGCTGCGCATTGTGTGGAGAGCCGGGCAGGTATGGTGTGGCACACCCAAACCCGCAGAGTCCGTTACATGAAGGCCAGTGCAGTAAGGTGTCGCTCCTTGTATTGTTTATTTATTTATTTACTTTTTTTCCCCTCAGGACCTTGAGGAAAGATGCTGATCCTCCTTTGTGGAATCATTTTCCTGCACGTCGCAGTCCTAGCACTGCTGTTTGTGTCCACTCTTGTCAACGTGAGTATCTATTGTCTGTCCGATGTAATGTCATGTCAGTGTTATCATTAGGACACATCTGTTAATCGTGGTCACATCCACTGAAACCAAACTGAAAAAAATAAGTACTATTTGACACTTTGGCTGGTATGTATCATGATGAACTGTAGTTTTCACTCTGTACTTTCCCAAAGTGACAGTATAATTATCTGATCTTTTGCACATATAAAGCACACAGTCACATTCCAGTATTGCTGCGTTCCACCTGACTGCTGATGCAACATTTGCACAGTTATTTGGATCTGACTTTGTACCAAATTGCAAATTTTTGTACCACATTGCACACTTTTACTTCTAGTTTATACCTATACTTATATATTATATATGTGCATTCTATGTATCTTTTTGTCAGAAAGTCTTATCTGACTGTATATATGTATTTTGCTGAGATGACAAAGTTTGATTTGACTTTCGACTTTGACTCTAATGGGAGTTTTTGGTGTGATTCCTCAGGCCTGGACTGTAAGCCCCACCAGCAGTGCGGAACTGTGGCTTAACTGCTCCATGGCCAATGGAGGCTACAGCTGCCAGACTGGTGAGACTGGAGGTAGGACAGATCTTCTACTTGCATTATTATCATTGCACTGGTGCATGATTGTGAACAAATACGCAGGGGTCTGATTGCGGCTGCGGAATCTGTCCACATTTTGCAGCTTGGCATGGGCTGAATGGCCCCACATCTGTTCCAAAAGGTTAGAAGTGGTGGTCAGTCCATAAGCACACATGCTGCCCTTCTCGCCGAGGGCCTGAACTTGGCAGAACTCTCTAAGACCCTTTTGCATGTTTACCACGCTCTGTGGTGGGTGTGTCCATGGGCTCCCATGCCTCCATACTGCCATCTAGGGGTGGGAATGCAGCTGTGCAATTTGAGCAGTAGAGAAAGACAGAGAGAGAGAGAGAGGGAGTGACACAGAGGTGCCTCAGCTCCAATGGCTCATCTCTGCAGTATAAATAGTTGCTGTTCCGTGGCTACACTCATAGGACCCTTGTTTGGGAGTGGAGATCACGGGCTTGGGCCATAGCGTGGGGACGCGTAGGGTGGGGCATAGCTGGAGTATTTAAAGTGGCTCAAATTTAGACAGCTATCCGTGTGTACATGCATGTATACGCGTACGAGCGCGAGTAAGTGAAGTGCTGGGGGATCCTCAGACTGAACATAGCGTGCCGAGGGGTCAGGTCACACGGTCACACCCACAGATCAGATTCGGATAGTTGCAGTGGCGAGATCAGAGAGAGGGGCACTCTCCAGTGCATGCACAAACACACGCAACATGAAAAAGAAATCTCATTCTTCTTTGGAATCTGATTATTAGTTAATTAGTAGTCTGTATATATAGTATGAATACGCAAGTTAACAAGTTGGATGTGCCCTTAAAAGAGGTGCTTATCATTGGTTCTTTAATGAAGATATAGTACCATGACATGGTAATTTTTAATGATTTTTAAAACCTTTATTTGTTCTATCGATATTGGAAAAACTTATTGTTTATTGTTCTTAAAAGAACCTTCAATATAGCAGTGAAAAGGGTCCAATCATAGTTAAAAGCCAAAGAACCTTTTACTGGGTATTATTAGCTGAGAGTACAATTATAAGTGTGAGGAGGCAAATACTGAATGTAATGCCTGGAGTTTAGGGTTAATTTGTCTGATTCAGAGAGGTGTTCAGAGATACATTTTTAACCGGATGTTCCCGGTGGTCTACAAAAGTAGCACCTAGCAAACAAACTTAACTGTAAAAGCATGTCATGTTCTAAGAACATCTAAAAGGATGTGACTCAACATAAATCTCCCGGTTTAATTTTTACACATGTTCTGTAAGACTCAGAAGTCTGTTGAGCCTCAGTGCTGCCTGTGATGGGATGATGTAATGGCTTTAGAGTGGACACGGTCCCTCCACATGTGTTTTGGTAATGAGGTAGGACCAGCATGCACCGCTGTGTCAGCTCATGCCTCTGAGTTTGTTTGTCTAGGGTCGTCTAGCACTCACAGTGGCGCAGATGTGCTATGTTTGGTCTCGAAACTGCCTGCCCCGGTCCCACAGTCGCTGGGCAAAGTCCTCAAAGGTCTCTGCTGCTTTGTTTAGATCTCCTCTGTAGCAGTGCAGTAATCACATCATTACCTCCATTTGTTGTGGTTTCCAGTATTAGCATGAGCACTAGTAAATCAGTGGTTGGTCTTCATGAGGGTTTATGCTATTATGCCTCCTGAAATGCCCTTGGATCTTAATTAGGGGGCTTTAAATTGAGCTTTTAGTGGCCTAATTGACTTTGCTTGTGTATTTGTTTACCAGCAATATCCATAGTGAGTGAGTGATGAGCAACAGCTGCTAAAGTGGAGGAGACCCCTGCGCAGATTTAGATGGGTTATAAGAACCCACATTCTCTCACTTAGCTCAGATGCACACTTAAAATTCTTCATAGTGGATACACACCAAATTATTATGTAGGATTATTCAAGATCACATGTGTTGCAGTGTTTTATCTGATTGCTGGATCAGTCTTATCGATTGTGTCTTCCAAGCAGAATAGATGAATTACTTAATAATTTCACTGGATCCTCTTTCAGTCTTTCTAACATAAACTAATCAGCCTAGATTCTGTATGAAGTGCCCATTTGCTTGAATGTATTGGCTGGAATATATTGCCAGTCTACGGAGGGAAGGAAGTCAGACCAGAGTAGAAAGTCAATGTATGTTTTCGGAAACTTGCATTATCAACCCAGTGTTTGACGCAAGCACTAGATACAATACTGGCATGCTGACCCTGAATAGTTTCCCATGGAAATCAGGATAGATTAGACAGCCTTTTAAATTTTTCATTTCTATAGTCTCTAAGGATTCAACCATATTGCTGCCGTAAGTCAGACTATAGTATCATTGTTAATGTACCATTTGAAACAAATAATCATTTTGCGTTGCAACTAAACTGCATACAAGACACAGTGTCTGCTGGTACACTTGAAAAAAGTGTTCTTGGCTTGGAAGTATGGTTGCATGAAAACAAGCCTTCAATTGGGGTCATACATTTACAATATGTGCAGGTTTTAAACAAGGCTTTTCACAATGACTCAAGTCATTTGGAGAATAGTTCCTTAAAGAACTATTAACTGAAAGGATATTTGGGAACATGGTCCTTGAACTGGTCCTTGATGATCCTTAGATGGCCTGTTTGCTTAATCACAACTCACAACTCACTTTTGAGGACAGATCCAAATTAAGTACCACCTAGGGGTCCCTGAGATCCAGTTTGAGAACTATTGGAATCTTAACGTGTTTTCTCCAATTACATCACTGCCAAGAACCATTAATTGAATAATTACTTAAAGACATTCACCACAATGTGAGACCTCATAGTTAGTGGAGGTGTTGTAGATCTGACCATGACTGTAATAGTCTTGTTAACGAGAGAGAGAGAGAGAGAGAGAGAGAGAGAGAGAGAGAGAGAGAGAGAGAGAGAGAGAGAGAGAAACCTACAGCGCCATGCATTGCCCTCCGACACAAAACAGACATACTAGAAA
>JBBPCX010068185.1:0-12459 GCA_037974365.1 Hydrocynus forskahlii | reverse complement strand
ATATATATAGGTACAAATATTGAACTGAACAGCTTTGCCTTAGTTTTTGAGAACTGCTGACAATATTTCTCCTAATTTCCAAATAAAAATATTGTTCTTTAAACCCCAATTTTAAAGGAAATGACAGTACATCAAAATAAGAGAAACGATACAGAAATTAAAGAATTCAAAGAAAACATATCTCTTGTTCATTTGAAAACAAAATGGTAATAATTAACTTTGACATACTTCTAGTAGTGTTTTGCCATCCAACTGGTCACACTGCAAGAGGAGAGTGTTGATTACAGCAGTATTTTTATACTTTTCCTCATTAAAGAAGGTTTGATTCAGGTAAGCACTAATCAGTAACTCATAAAGAAGAATGAGGTGTTGCTTGTGTAAGAAAGTAACAGACACTGGCATGGAAAGGTTGTCATACTCTCAGAGATGCTGATTTAAAAATAAATTGCAGTGGTCTCTTATTTTTTTCTCTTATGTTTTTCCAGAGCTGTATATATTCATAAAAATATTAATGAAAGTACTTAGCCAAATGCGAACCATACTTGGGCTGTGACTGATGACATGACTGATGAAGACTTGGACAATGAAAAAGTTTTGTGGTCTTTAGGTCATGCCACAAAAATTGCTCATATACCTCAGTGATAATGTTCATGTCCGCTAGTGCTCCTGTGTGATTCTAGCAAAATATTAATGGTAACCTAATAGGTATAATGTGTAACATTTCTATCATGATTTCTTATGTAAAGAGACCTGGCATACAACTGCTGCTGTTTAACATTAGACAGAAACCCACTGGTTAGAAACACACAGGTATTAATTGTCAATGACATATTTAGGACTTTAAAAAATTGATTTTCACACACTGGAATCAAAACATACTGGTTGATTCCACTGTCACTTCTAAATTATGGTGTTTGTTAACTGAAACTTAAGACAAACCAGCCCCTGAAGGCCTAACCCAGGGGATAGCTTGCATTACCCATGTCTACCTAGATACCACAGGGAAGTTCTGAATGGATCATTTTTGTTTGTGCATTTGATGCTATTGTTTCCAACCAAAACAGAATGAAAGAAGTGTATTACTGCAGTACTTTCACATACAAACTTGATTCTATTAAACAGAAATGAGCTACAAATTACAGACATGTATTGTGTAGAATACAGATATCACTAGGTCTCTGAAGGCCTAGAAGGCGTTGAGTGTTTCCCTTTATGTTCAATGGTGATTTATCATTAAAAAGCCTTTAAAGTCTAGGATTAAGCTTAATCTAGGTACCAGAAACCAGCCAAAAAAGGTTTTAAGTGGTTACTCGGGTCTTTAAAATAGATTCTTTCTAAAAGAAACACTTCCTGCTGTAGTAATGTTGTTTTTGTCCCATTTGCACAGGGAGACCCTGAAAACCTGGACGAGACACACCTCATGGTTCACCTATACCCTAATGTAATTATTCTAAAATCCTCCATCTAGTGACTAGTCTAGGGACTAAAACACATTCTCTTTATTAGAAACCTCTAATAACCTCTAATAGGTCTGTTGCCATTCACAATTTGTCAGCCACCCTCTACCCTTTTCATCACTAGTCAGTTCCTGACCACAGGACAGCTGACATGGAAGTGGCATGGTAGTATGTATCAGGCACAGTGGCCAAGAGCGGCTGTGGTCAGAAATTGACCACTGATGATGGGCTAGAGGATAGCATATCTATGCATCAACTAACTGGCCAAGGCCTCTGTAACTGTACGCTAAGAAGGTGATTTTAAAGGCAGGTGTTTGTAAGTGTGGTTGATCTCATCCTAAAGGCATAGTTCAATGAAAAATCTTATTGACCATTTCCACTGTACTCAGTCAGCCAAGACATATACGGACTCTCTCTAGTTTAGCATACAAATTATAATGTTAATGTTGCGAGCGAACAATACAAGTCATCAGTCACCCAATTTGTTTCCATAAAAATACTGCTCCCAGCTCTTTGTTAAGGTGGTAAAGGCTTTAACTCACAGTATTCAAACCACATCAACAAATCGTCACCACCTTAATAAAGAGCTGGATGCAGGTTGAGAGCAGTATAAGGAATGTACTGAAAAGGTTTGGGTCACTATTGACTAGTCAGCAGTGTTAGTCATATCGCTCCAGTGCTAAACAAAAGAAGCAAATTTTGGACCCTAAACAGTTGTGCATACTTGGTTAGTGGAAATGTATATATCTGATTTTTGGCTGAACTGTTCCTTCATCTTAGATCATACCATTCTTGTGTTTCCCTCACAAAGGGCAGTCATGATTGTTCTCATCATTGTGCTCTCCTGCTGTGGTGACATACGTCGAAAGGTCCCTTTGAACTTCATTTTCCTCAGCCTTTTTGTGAGTAGAACGTTTGGCATTAACCAGTCTCACTGAGTACACAATGATTGCATGCAGTATTTTGTGTTTTCTAACCGGCCCCTCCTTGCTACAGACTATAACAGAAGGTCTACTGCTTGGATCAATTACAGTGTGAGTATGTTGCTTTCAGATTCAAATCTACTTCAAAAGTGAATATTGATACAGGAATTATAGTATTTACAGTTCCCTAAACAATTATTGGCAAAACTCAACTTATTTTGGTAAAGCTCAACTTAATCTTGATTAGAGATGGTAAGATCTTTCTTCATTACGGATAAGACCATTTTACTTATCAGATATAATACTAAAACTTGGCTCTGATATTTTATTTCTTTAAAAACTACTGCATGCTGATAACATACTCATTTTTATTCTGGCCACTTAAATCTAATGATCATACTGGTCAATTTATTACCCCACTGAGAGAAAATTCAGACTATATAAACGCGTATTCCAGACAAAAACTTGAATTGTTTAATATGCTGTTTGTCTTGAATACTCAGCAATGCATTCCTCAGTTTGACAGAATGCTGAATTTTGTGGTTTTGTCCTCTCAGAGTTCTCTCTACAGTACCCAGCAATCATCAAGTAAATGTGGTATTTGGCTAATCGGAGCATTATCTATTTGCCTTTCTTCTAGCCATTTAGCAGAATTGGGAAAAACACATTTCAAGCAGCCCACCCTCATGTATCCACCCAAAGCCTTTGTAATTTCTCAGAACTTAGAGTTAGATTAGGTAGCTGTTTGTTATTCTTATATTAATGGTGACCACATGTGGGTACTATTGTTATGACATGATCTACTTCGCTTTCCATTAAGTAGCGCGATAAAAACACCTCTGTAATATTTCATGTTGAATTTGTCACAAAAGTGAATTGTATTTGTTCTTTTATTATTTTATGTCACTGTTTGCATTCAGGTTCTATAATGCAGAAGCAGTGCTGTGGGCAGTGGGGGCTACAGCCTTGGTGTCCTTTGCACTGAGCGTGTTTGCAATGCAGTCTAAGGTTAGTATCATGATGCCTTTGTAACAAGGGAGTTGGAATTACAACAGGACAACAGTTATCACAAAAACTGATTCAAGACAAGCACTCCCCCCACCACCCTGAGGCAGGAAATATGTGGGTGACTATTGATTTTAGTGTTTGCCAACAATGTAATTGGCTCTGGTTCTAAACTAGAGAGGCAACAATGTATAATGCTACATTTTTTTAATAATTTATATTTAAGTAAATGTCAATGTCAACCTTTTTACTAAATTGCAGTGTTGAGAGAGTACAGAACTTTCAATAGCTTGTACAACTCTAATTCACACAAAGCTATTGACATCAGTTTTGGTTGTACATATGACAACTATATGTGCTTACCCTTGTCCAAACATTTTTGGCTTTTAGTGGGACTTCACAACCGCCAGTGGGTCCATTTGGGTAATCTGCTGGACCCTATTCTCATTTGGATTACTCTGTGCTATCTTGAGGTCCCAGGTAAATAATATGATCAGAGGCAATGAATTAATCCACATTATCCACCATTCCGCTTTTCACAGCTAACTACATAAACTGTACTTTATCTCTAACAGTACCTTTATATTGTATATGCATCGCTGGCAACTTTGGTCTTCTCCATCGTAAGTGTCCATCCACAATCGTCTTGAAATATCCTCATACTGCTAATGGCATGTGTGTATATCTTGTACTAGTTGCATAACAGATTTAAGGGACATGACTTGGAAGAAAGTCTGACTTAAATCACAAGTTATAAAATTATTGACGCTAAATGAAAAAAGTGAGACTCAAAAATGAGACTTCAACTCAAATTTGACTTGAACACACCTGACTTGTTGCATACATTTGATGACTTGAGTTTCCAAAATCAAAACTGACTAATATAAATACCAGTGACTGAATGTTGAGTTGGATTTTGAATCCGCGTGACTCAAAAAGACAAGAAGTCAGGTATGCGACTGAAGTCGTGTACCCACAGCTTTGCGAAACACCTCAACTGCTATTATTGCTAACAGAGATTAGCACAGACACAGTTTCTCTTAATGGACTTGTACTGATTAGCCCTGAGACTGACTTACTCCCAACTCAGTGACTTGTTCTCACCTCTGTTGCATATAAATTCTCTTCAATCTCCTCTTTCCTGACCTCTCTATAGTACCTGGTGATTGACACACAACTAATGCTGGGCGGGAAGCATAAATACAGCATCGATCCAGAGGAGTATATTTTTGCTGCTCTGAACCTCTACCTTGACATTGTCATGATTTTCCTGATGATACTTCAGCTGATTGGACTCAGTCGCTGATCTAGCGAAAAGAAACTTCGAAGGCCTTTACAACGCTATGATTCTGTATTTATTTTTGTATTTAATCTTTGTGCTTATATAATGAAAATTGTGAGGCCATATTAGTGTGATTATTGCTAAAGTACAAAAAGTAAAAAACAATAAATGCTCACCCACAGCACGCTGAAAAAAAGTTGTTGGATGATTAAGGAGGCTTTATTCCAGGCCTAGGGGCCTAAAAAGGAAGGCATGCAGCCTATTTTCTACATTTCTAATATTAGTCAGTGTAAAACATTTTTATTTTAAACAACTGTCTATAAATTCTAATAATAACAAACATCAGAAACAAGTGTGTATGTAACTATTTATTTGTGATAGATACATTCCATTTGATCAAAGTGTGTGGACAAGCCAGCTGGGTTTGAATCCTACCTTCAGCATACCACCACTTGGTTCCTGAGTAAAACCTTTAATCCTAAATTGCTCCAGGGAGACTGTGGTTAGGGAATGGAAGTCACACTGGATAAAAAGTGTCTGCTAAATGCCATGAATATAATGTCTGTCATCCATTTTGCTGGACCAATCAGCAAGCCTGATTATATTGTATCAGATTTTTAAATTTGTTTGTAAATAATTAAGTTCATATGTATTTTACCAAAATTTTGCATTTAAAAAACGACATTCCAGTGACTTCTTAACTGTACCAACTGGGGAGTCTGGGCCCAGAGTTTTTAAATAATGTCAAAAAATAAAAATTATATATATGTACACGTGTTTTATTACTAAACACAAAATAATAGGAGTGGGCAAGGCGACTCAGAATTAACTGCAAGGAAGTTCAAGCCTATTACCTTACATTTACAGCAGACACTTTTATCCAAAGTGACTTAAATTCCCTAACAACAGAAGACAGTCTCCCAGAGGCAATTTAGGATTAAGGGTCAAGAACCCAGTGGTGGTACGCTGAAGGTAGGATTCAAACCCATGACCTCTTAGTCCAGAGGCAAGTGTCCTACCAACTAGGCCACCACTACCCCTGAACCAGTATGTGTTACCACTGTAACCATTGTTGGCGACCCTCATCCCTCAGCATATGCTGGCACACAACAACTTCTCAAAGCTTTTTCTGCCAGGCTACCTACTTCACACACTAGACTAGGCCCAAACGGACTAATGGCGATCTCTCCTGTTTGTTACTAGAGGGCGCTCCCGAGCGAGTCCTTCATGGATGGGTTCCTGTGTGCGTGCAGGTGTTCTTTAGTGTTGTGCACATTCATGACGTCAGTGAGGGCAAATAGATAATGAGCGGCTCATCAGCCAGTATCAGAATCAGCTCTCAGTATCAGAATCAGAATCAGAAAACTGATTGTATAAAATATAATGTCTAAATAAGTCTAAATACAAATCTGTAGAAAAAAACTCAATATGCAATGCACTATTCTATACAGTAAATCCCTGCTTATCCAGGGGTTTTGTTCCAAGAGCACCTGTGTATAGTGAAAAACCGTGATGTTGTGATGTGGGAAATAATGCCAATTTTTATAGTGTAAACCCTAAATATGCCCCCAAAATATGCTCCCAAAACACTTTAAGTTCATTTTAAACTCAGCTTAATACATAATACACCCTTAGAGAAAATGTAATGGTAAACCCCTATTCGTACTGTGTACTCTGAACTCTTGCAGTGCTAAAATGTAAAATACCAATATTACACCTATATAGACTGCACTGTAATTTAGCCACGTCGTTTTCTTTGGTATAAGCAGGGTAAATACAGTAATAAATTAATTTAGCACCGCGCCCAAACACAAACAACCACGAGGCCGAGGCGGAGTGGCGGACGAGGCCCGGACACAAAAAATGCGGAGGATATCTGTGGTTTCCGCACATGTGCGGAGGTTTCCGTGAACAATTATTAGTTCGGTTCATAGAAAAAATCCGCGAGAGACTGGAGAATCGACTGTATACACAAATGCTGTGTAGAAAAACTATAGATAAGTGAAATACAAAGACACAGATGGTAGTTAAGAGTATGTTATTGCTCTTAGCAGAGATCAGTAGTATATAAGTAATTGATATTGCACATGTAACACTACTGAACATAAGATATTGCACACAATGAAGTGATTCAGCACCCATTTAGAAAAACGCCACGATACTTTAGGACAACTGCACATAATGATAATGTTTAGCACCTGATAAGAACATTACACAATACTGCACATGGTAAACTCTCCAGAACCATACCAGAAACATGGTAAAGCCAGTAGCCATCATCTGTGCAAAAACTGTAGGAACATTTTTCTAAATGTATTGTGTAAAAGACTAAAAAAAATGTTCTAGAATTTTAGTCACTTATCCTCATTTGCTCCCATTCGATAAGGGCTTGCGCGCCCCCTGCCGTTTCTGACCAGGCTGCTCAACAACAGACTCTGGTAGGCGTTATTTTTGTCTCCACCCGTATTCGGACAAACCCCACCTGCTACACTCTGATTGGAGGGATTTTTGTATGGATAAACTACTAACGAATCATAGCGCAAGACGCAGGAAAAAACTAGCCAATCAAAGTCTAGGATACGAAATACGGGCGTGAAAAACGTCCTTGCAGGTCCACAGCAGACAAGTCATGGCGGACTCCGAAGACGGAGGGTTCAGGCGGGGAGAAATGTGTTGCAGTGAGAACAGATGGACTAGAAACAGCGAAGAGACGGCAGTCGGTAGCAGACATAGCTCACAGAGCAAACGGGACGTTAGCACTTCGGAGTACTGCGAAAGGCTCCGCGGCTGGATGTGGCAGTACTACTGTGGGTATGTGAGCTGGCAGAGCTGCGCGGCTGTGTCTACGCTCTCTCTCCCTCCGTGTTTCTTCTCTCCATCAGTGGCAGCATGGGGAACAGATTTGTCTAACGGTCTCCCAGTTTCTCCCAGTGGTGTGTCCGCTGGCAGTGCCGTGCAGAGAGAAGGAGAAGTCCGCGGACAGGGCTCGCCGGCTCCTGAGAGCACACCTGTCCGCCAGCATGGGGACGCTCCGCAGCCAGGTACCCAGTTACAGAGTCTCGGCTACTTAATAATGCCCTTCTTCTCACCGTAATCTGCATTTCACCTTAAAATATGGACGCTCCACAGCCAGGTACTCGGTTACAGAACCTCGGCTTCTTATTAACCTCCTTCTTCTAACCAGAGTCTCCATTCCAAATTAGAATGGTGCAGCCCACACCTGGGGGATCATGGCCAATAGGAAGCAATACTTCAGTCTCGTGTGTTGTCTGTCCCCCTTAAGTAAAGTAAAGTGACATTTTGTCAAACGTGAACACTCCACAGCACATAGTGTGAATAGCATGATTTTTTTTCTCTGTATTTAACCTATTCGCCAAGTGAAGCAGCAGGCAGCCAGGAACACTGAGCCCGGGGTGCAGTGTGTGAGGACGGTTCCTAGCTCAAGGTGCCACTTGTAGTCCTGGAGTTCAATTCCACAACCTCCCAATCGCAGGGGCAGCTCCCTAACCCTAACCAGACCACCAGCTGCCGTGAAAATTGCTGAAGCGCCCAACGTGGGGCACGAACCTGAGAGAAAGAGTCTCATGCTCTATGGACTAAGCTAACTCAAGTTTAATTTCAAAACTGGTGGGAGGTGGTGATTATGCCTCATGCCTTAAATACATTACCATACTGATCTGGTGACTTAATTGTTTTTAAACACACAAAACACTGACAAACAGTGTAAGTATAAACAAGCTGGGTTAGATGTAAGATGGATAACAGCAGGTACACCAATACACCATGCAGGACAGGGGTACTACAGGGGTCTTTGGAGTGAGATAACTTAACCCTGAAGGAAAAAGGACTTCCTAAACTGATCTGAACAAAAAGATGACCAGTTGAGATTCACCAGTGGGCTTTGTATCCTATTAGGCAAGATGACCTTATTTATTAATTCATTTATTGATTTATTAATTGATTGTTCTATAAAAGCAAAATTAATTCCAGGTTATTTTCCACATATATAGGTTTACACATCATGTACATGCTGATGCACAGATGTGTTTTTTTTTGTAGAAGAAGTGTATTTAATGGACATTGTATTTTAAACAGAAGCTACAATAACCTGTAGTACTAAACACCATACCGCTGACTGAAATTTTAAGAATAATCGCTACAGCACTAAAGACTTCACCAATGCAGTGTTATCAGTAGCCAGGTTTCCAGCCAGCTATTGACTTAAATTTAGGCAAATCATAAAATGCAAGGAAGTATGCAAATGAGGCCATTTGCTCTATACAAGAAATTAGTTTTAAATGCTGTAATACATTTTCTATTAAATGCCGATTGTCAATTAAGTCTTTTTAATTTTTTTATAACTCAGTATTGACAAATACCTTGATGGAAAACTTGGATGAGTTGAAAAGAATGAGCAGTCTGGTAAATGTGTGCAGTTTCAGTTTTTCCCCTTTTGCTGTTGTTGTGACCTGTGTGCACTATATTTTATTCAGGTCAAGAGTATTCCATTCCCTCTCCTTTGCAACGGTTCTTGGCTGAAATGGTGGATTTCTTCATTCTTTTCTTTATAAAAGCAACCATCATCCTCAGCATAATGCACTTTAGTGGAATGAAGTAAGTGGACCTCTTTTCAACCACTGTTCCTTTAGTTATTCTAATAGATGATACTAAAGTGAGGGTTTGATCTAAGTGACATAGTTTTCTTTCAACACTGAATGTAGTGACTGAGACAAAATGTGTTTGTTTTATTCTATGTGTTTATTTTAGTCTAACATTTCAGAACTCTAATAACTCTGGTCCTGAAATTTTGGTTAGGCTAAGAATTTTAATTTCAGTGCATCGCTATTCTGAACCAGTCAAATTGCTGAGATAAACTGAGAAGAATTTTTCTCTGTGTTGCATCAGTTGTATAGCTTTTTCTATGAACTTTGCCTTTGTACATGAACACCTGTCATAAATTAAGTAGGTCATCTTTAGCAGACTATTAAAATAATGTGAGCAAAAATCACTTTTCCAATCAATTCTACTCTACCCCTCCTTTCCACAAAATATCAGTAATTCCTAGTTGTTAGTAATTCTTCTATGACTTAATATGTACTGAGAGTTTATGAGTCAGTTTTTCAGACAAGGAATAAGTCCTTTCTCCATTCATGTAGTGAATGGAGATGGTCGATTTAAATGGGAAATGAAATCCAGGAACAGGCTTAATTACTGTAAAGGAAAACTGACCCTATATATTTAATGTTTTCAGGGATATATCAAAGTTTGCCCTGCAATTTTTTGTTGAAGAAATCGATGAAGACACATCAATGGAGGAGCTGCAGAAAATGATGCTTGTGGCTTTGGTGTACCGGCTATTGGTTTGCTTTTATGAGGTCAGCTTAAAAGCCTCAGTCAAACAAAGAGTAACATACATTTTTCTTGAGGAGGGTTGGGGTTCAGTTTGGAATTTTGAAAACCTTTGTTGCTTTTCAGATTATGTGTATTTGGGGAGGAGGTGGAGCCACTCCTGGGAAATTCCTGATTGGCTTACAAGTGGTCACTTGTGACACTTCGGTCTTGGTGCAGCCCAACCGGGTCCATGTGGTGCCAGCAACTAACATCAGTCTGTCTGCGTGAGTTCCGTTGTTCATGTATATCAACAAATTTCAGATTTTGTTTCACTTAATAATCACAAACCAGTGTTTTCAATTGGCCGACATTACTGGTAGATTTAAGTGTATCGCACTGATAAAGAAGTGGCCACCAGCTACTCACTTTTATTGCATCCCTGCAATAAAAGAAGCAGAAAACACATTCGTGATTCTAACAACAAGCAGTTGCAAAATGAGGGGAATTAAATATAGATATGCTTATTTGTTGATGACTTTGGAATTTGGACTTTGGAATGACTTTAGTATAAACTCAGTATAATTCATAAAATGTTTTACACAATAAAAAAATAAACAGGACTTATTTTATGTTGAATATTTACACTTAATCTTAACTCAGCAAAATTGTATCCTACTGCACTGCATTTTGCCATTATGGAACTCTAATCTATAGTACATGGATCTCTCAGACATTTTATCTCCCTCGCCTTTTAGGTCAACAATACGGGCCTTGAACAAGAACTTCTCCATCGCATTTTTCTTTCCAGCCTTCATGACACTGCTGTTTTTCCAACACAACAGAACTGTCTATGACATAGTGGCAGGCACCATTGTAGTCAAGAGAAACAGACCCAGATGATCTGTCTAGGCCCAATCTGCACAACTGAACCTTGTGTGAAAAGAAGTCCAGGTGAGGCAGTCGATCTGAACTGAATCCTGAAACCTTGCCGGGACCACAAGAGAGGAAGTTGAGGATCACCTCTGAACTATCGATAGAAAGCTGTTTGACTGCAAGTGTTTTTCATTCAAGGTACCTGAAAAGAGCTCTTGAATTGCTGTATTTAACTGCGGGATTACATCCTAGTGCCAAATTACGTTTTCTGGTGGCATGTTAAAAAAAAAATTGGTCCATTTGCTTTGCGAGATATTTCAAACATTGCATGAGCATTAAAGACATCAAATTAGTTGCAATTATTCTGTAATTTACATTGCTGTCCAACTGAAAATGTGCCCCATGCATTTGTGTTGCAGGACGATTTATGGTTTTCTTTGGTTGATTAAATTACCAAATGTTTATAGCCTTAACATACCTATTAGTAATAAGCTGTTTTTGCCCACAACACACATTCCTGCATACCTGCCATTGATTACAATAAAATCTGACCATTTTGGCTATTTGCACTTGAAATTGCCTAATTTTATCAGGTAATTATCTCTACTCAAGCTTTATGCACTGCTGTTTCATTAAGATGTTTCAGCTAATGAATTTGCCCAGTATGTATGTTATACATTAAATGATCTGCTATTACATTTTTTGATCGCAGTTAGTAAGCCCTGATCTCTCTCTCTCTCCCCCCTCTGTCTCTCTCATATTTGGCTTTTGGTTTAAATTTATGGAAAACGTAAAAAGTTCCACCAACAGTGGTGAGTGTACCACAACAAAAAATGTCTGTCTCAATAATGTGTCATGTGCCCTTGAGCATCAATTACAGCTTGACCACGATGTCTCATGCTGTTTACAAGTTGACTTATTGGCTGCTGAGGCATGGCATCCCACTCTTCTTGAAGGGCGGCCCTCAGGTCATTGAGGTCCTGGGGTACAGCGTTACGAGCCTCTACATGGCAACTCAGCTGATCCCATAGGTTTTCTATGGGATTCAGGTCTGGAGAAAGTGCAGGCCACGCCATTCGAGGTACCCCACTCTCCAGCAGCCGTTCCCTAATGATGTGACCTCGATGAGCTGCAGCATTGTCGTCCATGAAGATGAAATTAGGCCTGTGTTGTTCATGCAGGGGCACAATCACTGGATTAATGATGTTATTCAGGTAGTATGGGCTTGTCACTGTATCATTCACAAAGTGTAGTGCAGTTCTGCATTGACTACACATGCCCACACTGTAACCAAAGGCTTGTCTGGTGACAACAGTGGCTGATGCATAGCACTCTCCTTGATGTAATTTCTGTTCAACGTGAATTGACTTTCATCAGAGAACAGCACTGAGGCCCACTGGTCCCTCGTCCGGCGTAAATGCTTCCTCGATGACGCATGTGCCTGGTGGTGTGGTCAGGTACCTTTGCAGGTCGTCTGGCACGCAGACCATGCTGATGTAAGTGCTTTCGAATGGTCTGATGTGACACTTGGGTGCCTTTCAACTCCCTTAAAAGTGCCCTGCGGAACCGGATGATGAATGCCATCGTC
>JBBPCX010068184.1:0-12459 GCA_037974365.1 Hydrocynus forskahlii | reverse complement strand
ATCCCATCAATTTAGTAATATAGCATCATATGTTGAACACATAAAAAAACACTGCAGAGAAATAAAAATATTCGTGTCACTTTTAAACTACATTTCATTGTGCTTTATATTTAATAAGAGTGATTATACTTTGTGTACTTTTTGTAAATCGCCATGTCAAAAAACACTATTGGACCTTAATCCATCCTCTGATAGCGTTGTAGCATCAAACAAATCTTATTGTGGCTCTGAATCAAAATTTAATCAAAATCCAAATATGGGTATGAAATAAATGGCTCAGAACCATAGAAAACAGGAACCTACGCAAGAATTCAGCATTGTTGCAGAACTACCTCTATGAACTGCTAACAAGCCCGAAAATCCGGTTATGATCACAGTCTTTCCTTTTATGAACATAATGAAGGATTAACAGTAAAACCAATCCATCTAAAGAGTATTTCCTGAATGCCCGACGTGCCAGTTATGAGCTTAATTTAGGCTAGAACCGCTGTAACTCGCATTAAAACCAGTCTGAGCAGCATTAGCTTGGTGCTAGCATTTAAAAGCTCACTTCAGGGCTAATGGAAGTTAGTTTTAGTTGAATGGATAAAAATCCTTCTTAGAAAATACAATCTCTTCGTCAAACTGTAATATAACAGGCCTGTAGTGCTTCAGAATCCTGTAACCCTGTTAATGACAAATATAGAAAAAAATGTGAGCAATCAAGAACGAAGATTGTTTTTACACCTCATAGTAAGTCATACTGTGACCAAAACCACATGACAGTTGACTTCTTTTGTTAGCCTCGTAGCTCTAAACTAGCAAAAGTTGGACTCCAGACATGTCTGGGCAGATTTAGATCTTGAGTTGTGAGCTTTTTGTGTATGCACTCATCTTTGATAACATTTATAAACAATAGATGTCTGTGTAAAATGTGTTGAATTGTGTTGTTATATCTAGCAGTATTTTGTTTTTGAATAAACTGAATAAAAGTTTGCTGTATAAAACGGCACATGCTCTTTGTTTTGTCACTCTTTTCTCCCAAAATCAGAGATGCTAGTCATGGCTCCGGAGCCATTATATTGTGGGGGGCGTTATATTGTTCTGTGTTTGAAAGATAAGACGTGTTCCGTATTGAACTGATACGGAACACGGCATGCTGTGTATTTCTGCAAAATCATGACCAAAAAAATGACAGATTAGTCCACTACTGTGCATTTTGTATGAGGGAAACATGCAATATGAAATCTGACGTTTAATGAAGGTCCCAATATTGTCGGCCGGCAGCTTAACGATCTTCATATTTATTCAATTAAATTAAATTTTATATATGTATAGCGCTTTTTACAACCAGGTTGTAACAAAGCAGCTTTACAAAGCCCAGGTCCGAGCCCCTAGTGAGTAAGTCAAAGGCGACAGAGATGAGGAAAAACTCCCTCGGCTGGAGGAAGAAACCTCGGGAGGAACCAAGACTCAAAAGGGGAACCCGTCCTCCTCAGGTCGACCCAGAGAGAAAGGAACGACAATCTTTATGGGGATAAGTAACAAGAGAGGGCCTTAATGAACAAGATTATAGACAGATAGGCCCTCTATGGTTAACCGAGTTGGTTTCACTAAGTGTCCAGTGAGGTAAATATTGTTGGAAGAGAAACTGAGTCTGTAGTCCATAAACATCAGGATCAGGAGCAACAATCTCCACCAGAGCTTTAGGCAGCGGTGTCCCCAGCTTGGGGAAGGGCCCGAGCGGAGCCAGGATGAGTCAAGGGCAGTTTCAGTGGTGTGATTAGTGCAGCGCTCTGTCCATTACACACATACTCGATTAAACCTTGAAGCCACTATGTGACGGCACCCCCTAGTGGCTTATTCTATGTTGTATTTGCTGCTAATGGGTAAAATATACAGCGGTCATTCTAAACATTAACCAGTGACAGGTGAGGTGAATAACATTGATTATCTTGTTTCAGTGACACCTGTCAAGGGGTAGGAGCTATTAGGCAGCAAGTGAACAGACGATGAGTTCGAAGCAGTAAAAATGGAGCAGTAAAAAAGTGTAAGGATCCAAAACCAAGGACAAGTACAATCTTACTAGCAACAGTATGCTCTAATGGCAGGGGCACCTTTCAGCAGGATAATGTACCCTGACAAACCTCAAACGCTGTTCAGGAATGGTTTGAATCCAATCCTTGAATCCAATCCTCTGTCGGGTGTGCTGGTCAAACTAGTCTGATCCATGGAGACCTCCACCAACTTACAGGACCTAAAGCATCTACTGTAATGTCTTCAGAGTCCACGCCTCGATGTGTCAGAACTGTTTTGGGGGCACAAACTGACCTGGATAGTGAGTGGAACAAAAGGACACGACACAAGCTAAAAATGCAAATAAAAGTGTGTTATTTCTCGCAGTGTGACATACATTAATCTCTGTGTTTCTCTAAACGGCTTTCCTCTAAAATCAGATAGATCTTTACAATGTCATTTAACAAAACAAGCAACAAAAAAAACAAAACTCCAAAATGTAGCACTTTTATATAAGTAGGTATTTACAGAATGTACAACTTCACACAATGGAAAGACGATACCCACTTCTGCTAGCAAGAGTTCACTTCTTTATGCTATAGGATATCAATAAACACTCAACGGTCCGACGAAGGCTGGAAAACAGACAAATAGCCGACATGAAACGGAACTCAGATTCATGTGTGCACATACTGGAAGCTGAGAGGGGCTTTACAAACCAAAATACAAACAAAACAAAACAAAAAAAAACACGGTCAGACTGGAGGCCAAAGGCTTTAGCTTATCTAAAAATACTGTGAATACGAACAGAAAGGAGACCATCTGTAACTGGTTAGAGAGTCCACAGGAAGCCGATCACCAGCCATGGTCAATTCTTTTATTTTTTGAAAGATTGGGGGAGGGGGAAGTGAAGCTAGTAAGAGAAACTAAGGTAAAGTCTGGTCTCGGTATAAAAAGAATCAGCAGGGGATAAGAACAGGCTAGGTAAAAAAATTTAAAAAGCCCCAAAAATTGAACAGGTCCTTGGCTAAATTGAGACAGGACATTTCCCACTGAGTATTTGCTGCACTTTGCAGCAAATACACAACCAAAACAATCAAGGCAACACACCTCCTCCCTTCATCCTGCCAGAAGAGAGGACAGTCTGTTAATCTCTGCAGGAGCACATTCGAGATTCACAATTTCTTCAGAATTCAGTGGTTGAAAAAATGCTTCAGAGAAAAGTACTGATCGAGGCAGTGAATGGAACCAGAGATATCAAAATCCACAACACAAATACAGCCATTGAATTTCCTCTGGAATGGTGATGGTAAAATAGTGTCAAATCTGAACTAAATGAATTTTCTGACTTCAGTTTTGCATCAAAACACCCTGCATGTATCCTTCCACCATGAATGGATTCATTTTTTGGCCAAAAACGTCAAAACCCAGGCAGCGCATTCACAACCATTTCATGTAATAACTTTCGCTAAGGGAGATTTTAGTGGTAATAGGACATCTGGTTCCATTCACCAACCCTGTGAACAATTCTGACACGTGAATTTCTCTGGACTTTGACACCAAACCCACTCCGAATGACTTTTAATATCTGAACCACTTAAGTATGAAGAAATTCTGAAAAAGTACCCTTTTAAACCCATTACTTTACTTTCCACACTACGCTTACTACAGTGGGTCTCAGGACACCAAACATTGCACATTTTTGTGATTCTCCTGCTCTAAAACAGTCGACGCAGCTCATGAAGACCGCAGAGTTGCACCAAGTACAGCAGCAGTCAAAAGTTTGAACGCAACTGATTGAAAGGGGGCCTCTCCAGCTTAAATCTATTTACATGCAAAAGAAAATTTTACATAAAAAAAAAAAAGCAGCAAACATGTACACTCTTAAAAAATAAAGGTCCCAA
The DNA here is from genome assembly GCA_037974365.1 of Hydrocynus forskahlii. NCBI lineage: Eukaryota > Metazoa > Chordata > Actinopteri > Characiformes > Alestidae > Hydrocynus > Hydrocynus forskahlii. The sequence continues at coordinate 8,560 of JBBPCX010068184.1, read as the reverse complement.
AGGGGATTATTTGCATTATTTTGATTCCCTAACAAACCTTACTGTTCATGGAACCTTCAAAGAATCATTTTGGTAAATGAGATGCGAGGCTCCAGAAGAACCCTTAAATGTAGGACCCTAACATCAAGGTTCTTTATACCTTGAAAAGTGTGTTTCTTTCAAACACGGTTCTCTAGAGAACCAAAGGTTGCTCTTCTGTTTGTATCTGAGGCAACATGGTGTGAACACTTGTGTATCTCAGGGGTTCCCCATCTTGGTCCCGGAGTCCTCGGTCTCCTGCACACTTTAGTGAAATTCACCTCATTAACAACCTCCTCATGCTGGATCAAGTACGACAGGGAAGGGAAAACACATGTAGAGTATGTGGGTCCCCAGGATCAACACTGAGAACACCTGGTTTATCTTCATCTGTCCTTCAGCATTCAAGGAGGCTTCTTGAGAGACTGAACAAGAGTGTGTAAAGCTGCCATAAGTAGGGCTACTGAAGAATCTAAAATAAAAACACTTTGGATTTGCTTATCACATCCAGTTTTTCCATGATTTTGAAGCCTTCAATGATGTTCTGCAATGGAGAAAATGGTTAAAAAAAAAAAAAAAGAAAATACTTTCAGGAATAGGTGTGTCCAAACTTTTGACCGTAACTGGATATCAGAGCAAGAAAAAAGCAAGACTGAATTGCATACGGTCAACAGGAATTAGACCGAAAACCTGTAGAAACTCGGGTCTATGACGATCTGCAAGCACAAACAGAATTACCTTCCCAGCAGAACTCAGCCTGATGTGGTCCCACAAAACAAAACACTCATTTATATGCCCCGCCCCCTCTCCCCCTCCCCCACCCACCATGGATGGGCATAAAAATCCCAAGTCTTTATATATAAATTTATCACAATCAGTCCAACAGCAAGACTCCACTGGACAAATAATGTTGTTAGCATAGAAAAGGAGGGGGAAAAAAGGTCCATAGAGAAATAGGTCATTTGAGTCAAATCTAAATCGTTTGCTTCAGTTCCTGGACGTGTTTAGAGCTGCATTGTTGGATCTGGGTGAAGGTTCCACTCGTGTGTTTGCTCTCATGCAAGAGCACACGCCAGTCTCATTAATGACCAGGAAAAGAGGTATTCAGTTTAGAGCGTTGTGTGAAGTTGTCTGTTAAGGGGAACATTCTGTCAAGACGCATTCGTCCATAGTCACTTGACAATCCTCACGCAACCTGTGTGTGTGTGTGTGTGTGTGTGTGTGTGTGTGTGTGCGGGGGGTTAACGGATACACTGATAAACGGCTACCCTCAAAGTACAAGGATGCATATTCAACCCAATATTCTAAAACTTAGAGTATGTGCGAGAGTCTGTGTGTGTGCGCGTGTGTGTTTAAAGAGTCCTCTGTGCTGAACTTAACAGACGGCTGCTCCGTTGCCGTCTCTCCGCCCCTGTTTCTTGAGTAGCTGGATGCGGTTGTGGCAGTAGAACTTGATGGCCCTCCAGTCGCGCTGGTTGGTGACCAGCAGGGGGCAGTGCTGCAGACACCGCTCACAGTCCGCCTTTGCTGGCACACGCAGCTCCACGATGTTGCGCTTCAGGTGCGTCTCAACAGCGACGCGCTCAGCCTCGGTCCACGGCCGCTTCAGCACGCCACGCTTGCCTGAAGGTTGTCGGATGCAAAACTTAATGTCACCGTAGTGAAAATAATCTTTTATAGTAAAACTTTAAATGATTTTTGTATGAATTGACTGTAATAACTTGTGCATGCAGTTAGCAGCATGTTAGTTGCTAACAGGATTCCAAGACTTGGAATTCCAAGCTAAATTAGTCTCGTAACTTTGTAGCTGGTGACACCATCATGCTACTGGACTACAGTCTGTAATTGTAAACAAAGTGCATTTATATGGATTAACTGGTAAAATGGAATATGAAAGTAAGTGGACTTTCGGAAACCCTGCACTAGAATAAGGTCAGGTCCCCTATTAACATACATTGAATGGGGTTCAGTTCATATTGGAAGCACACTTTGATGCCATCATTTCAATGACCTGAAACAGATAATAATATCAAGTGTGAAGACCAAAATAAGTGAGTATAAAAATCCACCATTACCCGATTTGATCTGCGAGCTTCTCCTCTTATGGCCCACTGAGGGCGAGGGCGTAGTGGGTGACACTTGAGAGCTGAATTTCTTTTTGGCTCGTGGCCCTCGACCGTTCACTCCTGCCTTCTTCCCACCACCTACTTTCTCCTTGCCCTTCTCTCCATCTCCATCCGACTCTTCTGAGAAAGAGTCTGCAGAGTTTCCAGACATTACTGAGGAGAGAGAGAGAGAGAGAGAGAGAAAGAAATAGAAAGAAAAGAAAGGAAGAAAGCAAAGAAAAAAAGAAATAGGTAACCTAGATTTGATTATCTGACACCTGGCAAGCAGCTGCATCACTGTTGAGCTGACAAAATCTTCCCTGCTGTTCCACTCACCATCCAGCTCCAGGCAGATATGCTGGAGGCTCATCCCTCTGAAAAGCACACCATCTCTCTCTCCATACAGCACCACCCGGCCCACCCGGCCCATCAACGCTGGGTCCTGGCCTATCCTGGTGCAGCTCTGGGTCACATGGTATTCCTTCTGGAGGAAGTCCTCTAGGCGTTTTGCGGCGGCGCCCTGGGGCTTTTCCCCTTCCTCCAGCAGGAGGAGCTGTGTGAGGATGGCCACCTGCCTGCGGGCGCGGGGCGCCGTCAGTCCTGCCGGGTTTTTAGCTCCACTGGAGCGTGCCAAACCACGCAAAAGGTCCGTGCCCCGTAGAGGGGTTGCGGGGGAATGGTATGGCCGGGAGAAAACATATGGGCTTTGGGGGTCCACTCCTACATCGGATGAAGTCTTTAGGAGTAAGTCCAGGCAGGCCTCGGAATGTGGGGGGAGGATTAGCGACTGGATGCGCCCACGCTTCCCCAAAACTCCCACACGGGGGCGATGGCACAGCACGTGCCGCTCAAAAGGAGAAAGAGAGGCCTCTAGTGGAGAAATGGAGGCATTAGGAGAGGCTCCTGTGCTGGAGGACGACAAGGGTGAAGGTGTAACACGGCTGCGGTAGTCCTGTACGGTCAGCTTGGCCACTTCACACTCACGGTTCCGGTTGTAGAGGATCAGCAGTGCCAGGCTGGAGTGGCACAACAGCCGCCACGCCTCGGCCGAGGCGCTGGACCGAGAGAGAGAGAGGAAGGAGGAGTGCTGCTGTCGCCGCAGGTAGAGCACCAGCGTGGAGAGAGAGGAGAGGAGGGGTGGCATGTGGGAGCGGTGAGAGCTGGGGAGAGAGAGAAGAGGAGAAAGCAAAGGAGGAAAGATTGGTAATTAGGTGTTGCATTGCAACCGAATGAATGGTTTGACATTTTACACAAATTTTGGAATATAGTCGACCCCCAAAATTCACAGAGGTTATGTTCCAAAAGCCCCTGCGAATTGTGAAAAAAAAAAAACACGAATTTGTGATGTGGTAAAAACCTGTAAATGCGTATTTTTACAGTGTAAACCCTAAACATGCCCAAAATATGCTCCCAAAACACTTTAATTCCACTTTAAACTTAATACATTACCCTTATAAAAAGATGTAAAGGTAAACTCGAGAGCTCCACGGGAGAAACTGCTCTAATGCAGGAATGCTGGACTGCATCTGCCTGAGATGCGTCACAAGGCTGCAACCAATCATCAGCAAGAGGAAATGAATAATGCTCTCGGATTGGCTACTTTCAAACCTCCGGCATCTGAGTGCAGGGGCATTTCACCATCTCAGGATGTGTTTTCGTATATGGTTGCTTTATTTTTTACATGGAAATTTAGCTGAATTTACGTTAATATTTATGTTACAAAATAAGTAAATTACATTTTTCTTAACCGCGACTTTGCAGGGGTGTCCTGTATCTGAATTGTACCATGACATTTTCCAAATGGGGGGGTAAAAAAGGCCTCAGGCCATCCCTAGGAACAGAAGAAATTTATAATCAAATACCTTTCCAGCTCGCCATTCTTCTCTTCATCACTGTCATTGTCTCTCATTTCATTTAACTCCAGTTCTTCATCATCTTCCTCCTCCTCCGCCTCTTCCTCCTCATCTCGTCCCGGAGTAGGGGGAGCCTCCTCTTCCAATATCTCCTCTTGTTTGGCTATCTCCTCCTGTTTGGCTATCTCCTCCTGCTTCGCCATCTCCTCCTGTCTCCTTTGCTGCTCCTCCTTCTCCTTCTTGGGCCGGCGGCCCCTCCTGGATGGAGGAGTAATGCTGGGCGTCACAGGGGAGGTTTTGACTGTCGCTGAGGCAGCAGGTGCTGCAGCCTTCTTGGGTGGGGTGGAGAGGGAGGTGGTGGTTTTTTTGGCGGCGTTTGTGGCTGTGGACGCCGAAGTGGGAGACAGGGAAAGGGAAAAGGACACGGCTCCAGAATTGGAGGCGGACTGCGGGTCCCGTTCACTGCGAGAGAACAGCGACGGACCAGCGGTGGCGGAGGAGGAGGAGGACGAGGGCTGCAAGGGTGAGGTGAATGCATGCGAGCTCGAGCTTGTGGTGTGTGCGTTGGAGGCCGAGTGGGAGGAGTGCGTGCGCATGTGCGCGAGTTCCATAGCGGCCCGGATTTCCGGCTGCTGGTCGTGGTGCTTTTCCAAGTGTCTGGCTAAGGAGCGGAAATTCCGCCCGCAGTACGGACAGTGCTGCCGCCTGCTGACCGTGCCGCTGGCGCCGCGGCCGATGTTTATGTTTATGTTGTTGTTTATGTTTGTGGTGGGCGGGGCCAGAGGCGTCTGGAAGGGCGAGGACGAGGAAGGGGTGGGGCGAGCAAAGGAAAGTGGGCGGGGTTGAGCCCTCTGGTCCTTCTTCTTGGAGGCGGGGGCTGTTTTCCGTTTCTTTCGCCGCCGCATCATGCGGCCCCTCAGGTCCTCCAGTTCTTCTTCGTCGTCGTCGTCATCGTCGTCTTCCTCCTCCTCATCTTCCTCACGGTCAGAGTCGCTGGCCTCCGAGTGGGAGATTGGAGAGGAGGAGGGAGAGAGAGACCATGAGGGAGTGAGGTAGTCTGAAACGGTGAGAGAGAGGGGGAGGGGTCCGGCCTCTTCCTCCTACAGAGACACAAAGAATTACATTTTAAAGGTTGTTTTCAGATCAGAAGCAGGATTTCTCGTCTAACTAGGAAGAACCAGAAAACGACCAGTTTGAACAAACCCTGGATTTTCGGTCAACAACAGATCGTTTTGGGTTTTTTTTACCAGGCTTCATCATCATGGCCACTCATGCTGCTTGTCTAACCCGCTCCAGGGCAGGTACAGTTTGGGACCACAGATCACAAATACTTCTAGGGCTGAGCTTCTGACCAATCAGGGGCAGCCTTGTGAAGAATATGGACCTTCTGAGGTCACATTCTTCCTCACACATATCAAGCTGTTACTCATCGGCCGTTTGTCTTTAACGCCACACTTTCATGTGCACATGCACGAAGACTGAATCCAGCCTGAGAAAGGAGACCAAGGTTAACAGAGAAAGTTGTTAACCACCATCATAAAACAGGAAGGCTGCAATATGCAAACGAGTCACAGATCAGTGTTTCTGCGGGTGTTATGAGGAAGACATTCACGTAATCCGAAAAAGCACACAACGTACACAACACGGGCCAGCATTTATCACATCAAGGGTTAATGTTTTAAATTGCATAACAGGTAACCACAGTAATACTACAAGATGTTTATATGCAACCCTCGTTATTTTGGACATCAAGGTATCAAGAAAGAAGAACTTTCATTTGACTGCTGTGGGGGTAAATGCTCTTTACTCAGAATTTTATTTTGGTCATTTTAAACCATTTTGTTTGGCCCATTTATCCTGACAGTTTAACACAGTGTAGTGCAGCTGACATTTTCAAAGAAAATAAAAAATAAAAAATATTCAAACAAAAAGACTTCTGGTCCAAAAAGAGGGGTAAGCAAATTTATCAGGTCTTGGAATGGTCCAGTCTACTTAAACAGCATTACTGCAATCTAACAGAGTTGAGCAGAACATTTTTAGCGATCGCTCCTCCCTCATTATGTCTGCAGGACACTCAGGACACAATATAGCTCAATTATTTCTCAAAAAAGTCACATCATCTTTTTAAATCTTTTCATGTGTTGTCTTTACTGTTTGCACCAAATTATGGCGATGAGTATCGACGGATAGCAGTATCAATAAGCAGTCTCAGTATCGACATCAGTACCAGTAAAATCCTAACCATACCCATGATTATGGTAGGGCAATCTTGAATTACAAATTGAAGAAAAAAAAAGGTAAATAGAGCAGCTTTATTACCAAATCTGATTTAAATATGAATGCATTTGTTTCATGGTTTAAGATGTGTGTGGCCTGGGAAGTCCAAAAACTTCAAAGGTCAGAATCAGCCAAACATACGGCCACCAGCCTACTCACTACTTTGAATATGGGAAATCGGTACTGCATTCTTATGAAGTAAATCAGTAAGTGCACTTGAACTCTGGTAGCACTCTTTTGCAGGACTCCAGTTACCTTCTCCTTTGGATGGAGAACTTGACCGTTTGGCCCATTAAAGGGTGCTTTTGGCTAATAGAGAGCACTGGAAATACGTATGTGTTAATTGTGCCCACACGGTGTGCGCTTAAGTTCATAGTTAAGAGACTAATAAGGATACGTGCTGAAGACATGCAGTGAAGAAATACAATAAAAGACCTGCTCAATTTACCTTCTTGATATTGTTGTCTGGATTGAAGCCGCATTCAAAGCCACGTGGGGAGACGGAGCGATGGAAACCCTGGATTATCCAAAACAAAAACCAGTGAGGGTGTAACTATACTGGAGCTGAACAGCGTGGTTTTAGTAAATGAACGCAGCTGCAATGCAAGCGACTGTAGATTACCATGGCGTTCTCTCCCCAGTCTGTCAGGCTGTAGTCCACCGTGATTTCTTCTCCTTTGGCAATGTCTCTTATCGCTATGACGACCAGACGCACCTGGCTCCCACAATGCACCTCTCTGATCCTGCAGTTCGGCGGGGGGTGGAACAGCACAGGGCCGCGGACCCCACTAGCACCCTCCTCACCCAGCTCTGATACACTGCAGCACACACATTTATTTTCAGAATGACATTTCATTTACACACACACACACACACACACACACACACACACACACACACACACACACACACACACACAGAGTACTGAAAAGAATCACCCCTTTGCAGCCTAAAATTAAGACATGTAAAAAAAAAAAATGCAAATTAGAACATCCAAGTGAAAAATTGTGAATTTTTTTTTTTTTTGTGAAAACTAAAAACTAAGAAAACAATCACTGAGAGGGATAAAAGATGATCTACTGTGTCAGTACTTTGTGGAACCACCTTTTGCTTAAATACTACCCTTCTCTACTGTATTTGCACGTCTAGACTGTGCAGTATTTGCCCACTCTTCTTTACAGAACTGCTCAAGCTCTGTCAGATCGGATGGTGACCGCCGGTGGACTGCAGTCTTCCAAGTCATTCCACAGGCTTTCAATAGGGTTTGTCTGGGCTCTGACAAGGCCACGCAAGGACATTCACCTTTTTCTCCTTTAGCCACTGTGTGGTCAGTTTTGCTGTGTGCTTCAGGTCACTGTTTCTGGCAGAGGGCAGCAGGTTTTCCACAGAAAGTTGATGGTATTTTGCCACATCCATTACTCCTCCTATCCTGACGAGTGCCCAAGTACCTACTGCAGAGAAATGCCCCACAACAGGATGCTGCCACCACCATGCTTTATTGTGTTCTTTGGATGTTGACCTGTATTGGCTTTCCACCTGACGTACCGTTTTGTTGTTGAGGCCAAAAAGTTTGATTTTGGTCTCATCAGACCGTAAAACCTTTTTCCAATTTTAAAGGTGTGTTTTGGTAAAGCTCAATAGATGACCACTCGTTGCCACATATTCCTGTAACTGTTTTAAATTTGCCATAGGCTTCTTGGTAGTCTCTCTGACCAGTTCTCTCCTCACTGCCATCTAGTCTGAAGGGACGGCCTGATCCAGGGAGAGCCCTAATACGACCAAACACTTTCCCCTTCTTAATTAGAGACTGCGCTCCTTGGGACTGATAATGCCTTTTTTGTATCCATCTCTTGACTTGCGCCTGCCCACAACTTTGTCTTTGATATCTTTTAACAGTGCCTAACTATTTTAATGCTGAACTAATTAAAACAATTTCAGTTGATCACAGGTGGAAGCCAATTAGCTTGGAGTGCAGTTGATAAGGTTATTAGTTACACCTGATTGAGTTTAGACCTGAAGCATTTTTACAAGAGAGGTGATCCAGTATCCATCTCAGAAACTCTGTTTTATTAACCTTTATTTTTTCCTGTTGCCATCATATCTTTCATTGAAATGATTAAATACAGCTGAAAGAAACTGTTCTTTGTTGTACATCTTCATTTCAGGCTGGAAGGCAGCACATTTTGAATACCCTGAAGGGGTGACTCCTTTCTATACCTGCTGTACACACATGTAAACACACACACACACACACACACACACACACACACACACACACACACACACACACACACACACACACACACA
>JBBPCX010068183.1:0-12460 GCA_037974365.1 Hydrocynus forskahlii | reverse complement strand
TAACAAGCTCCTCCCGTGTAGTTCTGGGCTGATCCCTCACCTTTCTCATGATCGTCCTCACCCCATGAGGCAAGATGGAGCCCATGGAGCTCCAGACTGAGGGCAATTGATGGTCAATTTATATTTCTTCCATTTCCGAATAATCGCACCAACAGTTGTCACCTTCTCACCAAACTCATGTCCCACTATCTAGGACTTCTCAGTCACATGATAACACCAACTCTAGGAGCATGAAAGCTAACACATGCTTCCTCTGAGTCACGTGAAACCAGACAGTGCACAATGCCACTGGAAACTCAACACGCTCGGAAGAGAACACTAACTGCCAACTCCGTTACATCAGCTAAAAGACACCCGTGCTGGCAGGTATCACAGTGAGTGATGGGGACAGGGACGCCATCCTACCCACCCAGAGAAAGCCAGACCAGTGAAACCATCTTGGTATGTTAGCCTTGGATGGCTGTGGCATCTCTAGGGATCAAACTCTAAAATGCAGAAAATCGACAGAAAACTTTGTAAGTTACCATACAACTGTACATGGTTCGACTGTGTCTGTCACATAAATAAAATATCATCATGGTTCCTGAAAAAGTAAGACAGCGGTTCATGTTTGTGTAATATTTTATTTGTGTGGAGCTGAATGATAAACCATAAACTCAGACCACCTTTTCTTCCGGTGTACAGGTTCAGAGTATGTTTTCATTTTACTGTGAGAGACTTCTTGCAACACTGTGTTGCAACAGCAATGTTATTTAGTTTAAATGCATGTTTTTGTCGAAAAAAAATGACTGTATTTCAGATGTATTTAAGCAGGTTCACTTTGCCGGTACTGCGTCTCTCTAATCCTTTAAACACACCCCAAGTGCCTCCTCTTCCTCAAAAAAGGCAGGTAGTGGCACCTGGAGTGAGGCTCACACACACACACACACACACACACACACACGTGCATGCACGCACGGACTATTTTCACACCAGAGACCTGCTGTTATCTCTCTTCCCAGGTTCCACTGTTTTTGTTCCAAGCATGCTTTTGTTACTATGGAACTAGAGAGACAGAGAGAGAGAGAGAAAGAGAGAGAGAAAGAGAGACAGAGAGAGAGAGACAGAGAGAGAGAGAGAGAGAGAGAGAGAGAGAGAGGGAGAGAGACAGAGCGAGAGAGAGACAGAGAGAGAAAGAAAGAAAGAGAGAGAGAAAGAGGGACAGAGAGAGAGAGAGACAGAGAGAGAAAGAGAGACAGAGAGAGAGAAAGAGAGACAGAGAGAGAGACAGAGAGAGAGAGAGAGAGAGAGAGACACACACACATAGTCAAAGAGAGAGTGTTAAAAGTGAAAGATAAGCCCCACTGCCTCACTTCCAGAGAATTTCCTTGAAAGAGCTGGCTGTCAGAGGAGCTGTTGAATGAGAGCGGCTGACGGAAGTAAACAAAACATGAGGGCCACAAGCTTTGTTTACACGAACATGGCATGCGTCTCTTCCCTTTGTTGCTATGGACACAGTTTCTGTTTACGCACTGGGTCCCTCTGCTTCGCACCTGAGCTTACAGTTTTCTCCAAAAGCAGGGAAAAGGTCATGGTGACCTGGTGATGACCTGCTTCATTCTTTTCCAGGCCTTTGACCGAACCAAAACAAACAAACAAACAAACAAAACAAACAAACAGAAAGCAAACAAAAACTGTTTTGTTCACTTAGTGCCTACATGCTGTGAGCATGATGCAAAAAATATGAGCCACTCGAAATTAACACCAAACTCATGACAAATGCTATTGCGTATACAAGGTTTTCACACAGCCACCGGATCTAATGTATTATTTGGCCTATACCTGACTAAAATACCCTGCGCAAACCAGCAAGCTGTGTTAATGTGGTGGTAAGGTTGCCATGGCAGAACTAGCCTACAGTTTGAGTGGCTGCTATTAGAACCACTGACCTAAAACTGTATGTGCCCCAAAACAGCTCTATCCTGTCGAGGCATGGACTCTTCAAGACCTCTGAAGGTGTGCTGCGGTATCTGGCACCAAGGTGTTAGCAGCATAAAGGCCCAAATCCCTTCATCCATGGCCAAGAGAAAGAGTCAAGTAGCAAGGGGACTTAAAACGCCCATTTAAAAAGTCATGGCAGTCATTTTTTTAAAAATTACACTTAAAACTTTAATGAATTAGCATGTAAGAGGACACAAGATTATTTTGATGGTCAGAAAAGATTAAAAAAAATTTAAAAAATCTCCAAAGACCAAAGAGCTTGGGAGCGTCACAGAGTCACCATTTCTTCAAATCCACCATAAGACATCACTTCTATGCCAACAAAAATCCATGGCATTGTGGATTCCAGGTAGTTCCAGGAGAAATCAAAATCTAGTTGCCTCTGCTAAGAAGCTACAACTTGGTCGTGGTTAGATCTTTCAGCACGACAACGATCTGAAGCACTCTTCAAAGTCCACTCAAAAATGGCCAAATGAAGACAAAATCAAGCTTTTGCCATGGTCACCCCAGTTACCTGACCAAGTCCATTAAAAAATTAATGAGTTAAGCTCAAGGAGAGAGTGCCCAAGAGAAGAGATTCTGCAATATCTGGAGGGATTCTGCGCTAAGGAATGGTTGAAAATTCCTCCTTCTGTCTTATGAAGTCTCAACAATTACAATACACTTGTTTTTTTAAACAAAATGTGTTTTCTGATCACCTGATGTTTTATGTAGTAATGGGTTCATAGGGATGTTGTAGATTTATTTGCTGAGTTAAGACATTTGATAAACATTTAAGGGAATTTTTATCATCCTTTTTCATGCATCTCAAATAAGAGTGCCAATACTTCTGAAGGGCAAAGTTTTGGCATGATGCCCAATACAGAATAATAACTCCACTTTCGTTGAGCTCTCCACCACTGTACAATACACCTCCTCCTCTGTCCTCTCCACTGAGATGGCTAATGACAAAATCACACCCAGAAAATGACCTTGTCTTCACAGAGGAATGACACGTGATTCATCATCAGAGAAAAAGGTCCTTCGTAGATAGACTTCAGTCACCCAAGGTATGAACAATTTAAAGATATACAATCAAAGGTCCAATCAACATGGTCCTTAAAGTCCAACTGCCAACCTACATTTAATCTCCCAAATGAGGCACATTTAAACCTTTTCATGACTGTTTTCAATGGAAAAATAAAATAAAAACCCAAGATAGCATAGATGGATTTGGTGCAGTTTAAATGGTATGACTGCAAAAATATGGTACCAATTCTGGATTTAGTGCAGCTTAAGTGACACAAATGCAAAGGAATATGGAACAATGTGTCTTAATTAAAAGGTACTGACATTTAGGACATACCCTTAACCACCCTTAGGAGTGTAGATAGACAAATTTAAGGTGTCAGTAACCTTTATGAAACTAGAATGTAAATGATGCAGCAGAAGTTTATCAAGCCTCACAGTTCCTTGGAGTTTAGGTTTTGAAATGTAAACATTTAGGACGTGCTGAAAATGTTGCTTCCTCCACTGCCTAATTCGAAGATAGTGTAGGTGGTAAACAGTCCGTCGCTTCTGGAGAAGCCACATCAAGAGATGACTTACACGTTATGTAAACACTGATGGCATTGACAGCTCCTGTCCCACAGCTGTGTTTGGGTTTTTATAGCTTCACGTTTTCTTTTGGTTTTTTTCTGCACTTTGGTCGATACCCAGTAGACCTCTGGTTAAAAACGTGTGTGTATGTATATATATATATATATATATATATATTTATTTATTTTTTTTTTTTTTTTTTTTTACTGTCATCTTATATTGAAACTGAAGAAGCACTTGAGTGTATAATGGCTTGAAGGACATTCACTTTTATAATGAAGTTAAACAATCTTAAAATCCTCGTTTCAGCCACAGTATGCTAAGATGCCAAGCCAGCACCTTGCAGGCGGCTCGTTTAAACACAGTGAGAAAGGGCTGATGACTTTTTCTTACAGTCAAAGATTTATTTTAGAGACTAAAGAGGTGTGTACGCTACTCTGGCACATTTTTCTCTGCACCTGATCTTGGCAGCCTCTCAGCTGGGCCAGCAGCTTCATTACATGCGTCAGATGTTTTGATAGTGATGCTGCAGCTGTTAGACGCTCCTGCCAGGCTCAGCGCTTGTGCGAACAGGATGTTACTGTAGGAATCCATGCAAATGCTCCGGAGCTGCCTCCACCCAGGCTAAGCCGGAACAAAATGCCAGGTCCTGTGGGTGGGTCATTTCAGCATTACCTGCAAAGCTTCCAGTCTCATGGATCCAGCCTGTCTGTCTTCTTGTGTGATGCATTCCGGTGGACAGAAGAACTATGTCCGGTATTTTAAATGCAGTTGTGGCCTTGATGTTGGTAATAGTTATAAAACAGTGGTCAGGTTTAATGTTATGAAGGAGCTAACCGGCGAGTGCATTATATAAGTGCAACAGAATTGCTTTACTATTACTTATTTAGCCAAAAGACCATTTTCCATGATTCTGTAAAGTGTAAAGCACACAGTGTGAATGGCACAAAATTCCTTCTCTGTATTTAACCCATTCACCAAGTGAAGCAGCAGTCAGCCAGTAACACAGCGCCCAGGCAACAGTACCTTGCTCAAGGGAATCACTAACTGTCCTGTCCATGTCAAAACACTGAGAATAGGTGTACCTGAATATTCATAGTTTGACAAATGAATACTCATATTTTTCATTTTAGACAGACCATAATTTAACTGGTATTTTTAAACTGTTCACCCCATGGCAGTAACTTCATGATTACCAGTGTATGTTTGGCACCATATATCACAGTATTGAACATTGTTGTTGTACTGGTTGATCACCGATGTGTGTGTTAATCATAAACAACCCTTCACATACAAAACCTTTTGCTAGCCCATTACTGTATATGTAGTAAACCATTTTTGTCAGAATCATGAAAGTGAGCCATCTGCACCTTCCATAATAGAGTAGAGTTTCATGTCGATAACTTAATAAGTAGTCTTTGTGTGTCTGTTCTGATTATGCTAATTGCTACTAACACCTCTATGGGAATTGCTGTCTTTTAGTAGTACCGTCCACTGGATTTCATACTAATTACAACTGACCTGGAAATCTGAAAAATGGAAAATCCTTAAACTTGTATCATGTATTTTTCTGGCGCTAAAGTACCTCACTTACCAACACTTTTTTTTCAGTCCAGCCACTATATTTTGCTCCAAAAGACTAAGCATAGTGTGAATCATCGACTGCTTATTTATACATTGTATCTGGAGCATTTGAGGATGAGAGTAATTCTGCTGAACATATTTAGGTTTTTTTTCTGCTTTAAGACACCTAATCAAATTAACTGGATCTAACAAACGCTTCCTGCACTTGAGTGGGTGTTGGAGGATAAATGTTAAAACAGGGGTCATCAATTCCAGTCCTACATGTTTGGTCCTGCTGATTTAGCTTATCGCTTAATTACTTGGTTTAGTTGTTTGCTAGAGTTGGGAAATCAATAGGGGTGAAAAAATGCATCATGTCTGTCGGTCATGATTCAACTGTACTGCCTGAAGAATGATTGAGATTCTGTGACATATTCGATCGTTTCCTAGACCACAGTAATGAAATCAGTCCAGAGTTCAGTAGTTTGCACAAATAAAATCTCCAAACTTCTGCACTCTCTAAAGTTCCAGTTTCAGTTGTGGAGACCCCCTGCCCCGCACAGTTTCAACCAACCTCTGCCTTAACACATCTAACGCAGGCCTTGAAAGGCTCAGTGATCAGTTGGGGGGATGAATCAGGTGTGTTGAGGCAGTGAATAAATGAGGCGGAGGGTCTCCAGAACTGCAGTTGAGAATTGATGTTCTAAAAGTTGGAAGGCATCTCACCCATTCTGACGTGGCACTGTTGTGTCTATGTTGTGTGCTGTGTGTCTATGTCTAATCAACGTACAACGTTATTATAAAGCCGCTGGCGCCAGGCTCTCCTGGTTTGTAGGCACTGTGTTCGTGGATGATGTTTACAGTTCTGCATGCCATTCCTGCCCTGCGGTGTTCTACCTGTGCTAGTTCCCGACACATCTTCAAGGATGCCTGAGCCTGTGCCAGCATGTGTTTGGCAAACCACATGGGCCATCCCAACCTGAAATGTGCCCTGATATACCTTGCAAAAAAATGTATACTGCATTCATTCAAACAAGCACAATTCTTACTACATTTGTGTTTATAAGTAGAAGGGGAGATGTTTTAGTTTTTATTAAATTTGGCAGTATTGTGGTATTCTGTCAAGAAAAAAAAAAACATTTTTGTCATGTTTTTTTCATCTATCGACACCAAAACAAGCTATCAATAATGTAAATGGAATGTAAATGGAGTTTGTTACATCGCATGCAATTCAACTGAATATGTTATTGTGTAATTACATTTGAATCGTCCAGCAAAACAAAAATATCTTCCAAGAGTGAATCCAACTCTATCTCTCAGTTGTAGTAAAAAAAAAAAAGAAACAGAAACTCTATCAATGTCCGTTTCAGATTTGGGGGAAAAAAAGCATGTGACCCAGCTAAGGGTGTTGAAACGAATGTTACTCAAGCATATAGTCGCATGAGTTGAGGTGCTTGCAAAGGCATGTATGCCATAGGTTATGCAAAGATTTCTCCTTCCGAATGGGAGATGCACCCCTGCTGCATGACCAGACAAACTCAACAGAGCGATGGTATCTCAGAAAGGGCCCATTAATCTTTATTGCTTTGCAGTAAAATATTCACTTTTGCAGCTTTATCTTTCTATCTCACTATCCATCTAGTTTTTTCTCTCTCTTTCTCTACTGGCTCTTGTGTAAGAAGCGGTGGTTGAATAGTTGAGCTGGGCGGGACGGGCCCCGGGGGTGTACTCCTGCTCCTCTGGAATTGGGTGGGGACAGGACACCAGGCAGGATCAGCAGCTTTCCATAAGTTTGCTGGGAAAAGGTTTTACACCAGTTAGCCGTGCATTTCTTGTACACTCTTTCTCTCTCGCGCACTCTCTCTCTCTCTCTTTCTTTGTATGTATGTATGTATGTATGTATGTATCTATCTATCTATCTATCTATCTATCTACCTCACATAATCATTTACCAGTTATCAGTACACCTTTTTCAGAAATATGCAACCATGATCAATTAATGTGACAAATGTACTTCATGTGAAAATGACATACAAATTTTAATCAGGCTAACTCCATGCATGACTTTATTTCAGTACACTAACTGGCACCTTTAACTACACATACAGCCATATGAAAATCTTCCATTTCAGGTGTGCGAAATAAGTACACATCCTGCACAGCTAACACGTTGCTTAATATTTTAATATAAATTGCTGTTTATTTGCTGAATTTAAATTTAACATGTTGAAAAAATAACCAGAATTATAAAATGGACCTTCACCTTTGCACCCGCCACATTTTCTGTTTCCTTGTTAAATCTGCTACATTACAATGCAGTGTAATCTGCTGTAAATATCATGCACTATGCAGGTTTAAGTGAAATCATGTGTGAGGTGGAAAGCGAGGAAGCCTCAGCTCTGTTTGTTTTGGTGTATCTTAGGCAGGGAGGAGTACTGAATGGGCGTGAGGCTCACATTGCGTCCTTGTGTGTTCGTACATTTACTATCCCTGTTGACTCAGGTGACTCACCCCAGCATCAACGCCATAATGGCCTTTAAATAAAGCCCTAACCTGAACAAACCAGGATAGAACATTCGTGCATTCGCTGAGTCCCATTTGTGGTGCGCTAACAGCCATGTTTGCCCAGTTAGTCATGCTAATGTAGGCGTGGCATAGGGGAAACTTAAAGCAATAGTTTGGCACAAAATATCATTTAAATATTTCTTTTCCTTCTCCAGAATGTCATCAATCAGCCTAGACATCTTTGGGGTCTGAGGTATGCATTACTGGTTTTGCATTAGGACCAGGACTACAAAGCAATCAGAATCAGAAATTTTTTATTGATCCTGGTGGAAACTGCCTATGCTATATGACGGCACAGTTACACAAAGATAAGTACAATATAAATATAAAGTCAAAAATAAAAGTCAAATAAAAAGTAAAAAAAAAAAATACACTATGCTATAATACATTAAATGCTGGGCTCAGTAAGCGAGGTGGATATAAATACTACAGATGAATAAATTACTGCTAAGGTATTTGCTAGTTGACACCAATAGTGGTTTGCAATGTGCATTGTTTAAAAACATTGTGCAAACTGCATGCCTGAATCAGCCCACACTTGCCTCAAAGCATTTTAAGCATGTTACTCACTCAATGCAATGTAGACTTACTTATGTGTATTGCACACTGCTCTCTATAAAAATGGACAAATGTGTGTCTAAACTGTAGTAGTAGTAGTGTTACTGAAACCGAATGTTGTGCTCCACCACACATTTACTTGAAAATCATCCCCTTGCTCTAGTCTGAAAGAAATACTTCCTCCAGCTGTGGCTCTGTTCAGTATCAATGATAGACTCAGGCAGTATGTCACAACGGCACAGGGTCTGGCATCCCAGGGCACCTCTCACACCTGAAACTACGCAGTTCTCATTCTCACACTGCTTTTTGTTCCTGTTGTGTTCCTGTTAAAACCTCCACCAGCTTCCGAAATCCTGGACCTGAAACCATCTATTAAAGCCACCTAAGCATGCTTCGGTGTTTACAGAAGTGGGCATTGGGTGCCATATACCTTAAACCACTCACCATGCTTTAAAGCAACAGTGTGATGAAATGCCTAATGCTCTCGCTAACTAGAGTCGATCAGCTAAAACACGTCTGGTGCTCTTCATTAATTAGCTTCTATGCCAATCATGAAACCGGCATATTAGACCTTCACACGCTTGTGTTAAACCATGCTGAGTTGTTATAGCAATCTAAAAGAGACTTGCTTATGTGATTTCTGACACTCTGTAACAAACTGTGATGAAGCGATCTATGAAAAAGATCATATTCGCTACATTAGTCTCGCAGCCTCAGTGCTAAAGAAAAGGTCAGACTGTGCTTTTAATTGAGCTGCAGCGAGCTGCTCCTGTCAGACGGCACATGTGCGCAGTCTAGTTGTGTCATTCATGTCAACTGGGTTTGTCATACGTGTCTTTACGTTGCAGCGCTTCTGGCGTGACCTGATTCCCAGCATACAGCACCAGCCCGTCCCCTGGGCTCTGCCCCACAGCCGTATCATTAATCAGCCCGGCCGCACTGCGCATCCAACACTTTCCCACACTGCTGTGGCTGCAGTGGACTGGCAGCCCAACAATAGCTGCATTCCAGGCCTGCTGGGTCAGGGGGACTCCTTCTCACAGAGAGGTTTTCCTTATTATATACCATTTTCCACATTTTAGAGCAACAGAGACCAAAAAAGATGATTTGAAAGAGAAATCACACACATGGAGACTAAAAACATGAAGAAGAAAAAATCTATTATGCATTTTTCACTACCTCTCCCCTTTCCCTAGAATCGGCTCTGTACACTTTTGGCAGTTTCTCAAACGGCTTCCTCAGGAGCCTCCTAGGATGCTTTTCCAATAGGCTTGAAGAAGATCCACACATACAAGCTGTTATATTTTTTGCATTATAATTCTTTAAAACTAAATTCATTCATATCCATGGACTTCACTATTTGCATTTGTCTTGGAAACCAATTTCAAGCACTAAGATGATCTAAATGTCAAATGCCAGGTGTGTCCAAACATTTTACTGGTCCTTCATGCTCCTCCCTCAACAGCCCAAATGGTTTTCCAATCACATGAATCAAAACTCTCTCGGAGCGAGAATATGTAGGACGAGCTGTACCTGCTCACACAGGCTCTGCAGAGACTCAATCCGAGGATCTAGAGTAGATGCCAGTCTTTGTGTGACATGTGCGGAATGGGGAGGCCCCCAAGGGAGGCGAATGCACACCACATTTTAACTGATAAGATAGAGAGGTGGAATTTTTAGGATGAGCTCACTCTGCAGCTGGAGGCTGTCCACGCTCTGGAAGCTGGGCAGTGATTACATAGGCCTACAGTTAAATGTAGTTGATTAGTCCAAACATTTCCTCAGTGTCTGAAGCGTCTTTCTAGTTTTGCACTGGATGTATAAGACTAATGTAGTGAATATAGAATTGTTTGGCATTGTCAAGTGCACTTGTCTTTATGACGCATTGCTGTTTATGAAAATGGACAAAATAATCATATTATGTAAAGTGTCCATTTGGCACGGCATAGTGCACACAAAACTTTGCATTTAACTCATTCACCAAGTGAAGGAGCGGGCAGCCAGGACCACAGCACCTGGGGAGCAGTGTCTTCTGTTTGGACTTCTGTGCTTCTTAATGGCTTGCTCATGGTGATGATTGTATCTATTCATATTGTTTCTGACCGTCCACTTCTTCTTTTACCTTCAGTTGTTCTGAACATTAATTGTCTTTTCCAATTCATTGGCTGTCCAGAATAAGATAACAGTTTGGTTACCTACACTTTGAGTGAGAGATGAGTCTTGATTTGGTCAAGGGTCCATTTGTTTGTTCTTTTGTACTCTTAAAAGTTCTCAATATTTTCCTGTCCTGCTTTTTTGTTGTCAAGAACCACATGAGCAAGTCTCTTTGAGATTGCTTACCCCTTTCTCAAGTATGTTCTTCTGTTCTGAGTGAGTTCTTCAAATGTGCAGCTGCAGCTCTAGAATGTAATTGTTATGCAACATCTGCTGCATGTCACCTGCAGAGCGTTACTGAGTGTTTGTGCATCCTATTGTGTAGGACTGGTAAATACAATAGGCAGGTTTACTAACACAATCGCAAATGTCACCACGTTTTGCCGACATTTTAAAGCTAGACTGTATGCTGTGGGAGGGCAAAGTAGCAGACAGATTTTGATGAACGAGTAGAATTAAAGCTGACTGCTGAGTCAGCATTCAAAGCAAAATGTTCTGCTGCTGGGCTTGAATCCCACCGGTGGTGGGATTTGTGGTTTGAGACAAGGTGGGGTTGATTAAGGTATGCAGTTTGTATGATGATAATTGCTGAGGGTATAAGCAGGGGTGTGATTGTGGTCTACAAACATCAGGGATGCAGGGGAGGGGGTGTTAATGCTCGCTTTTGTCTAACAGGATATAATAAAATTATACATCCATTTTCCATAGCACCTGTTGCAAAGCTGTGTTTTTAATATCCTAGTGAGCTTAGCCTCTGTGGTGACTTGAACCTAGTCTCTCCTCCAGTGAGGAAAATGTGTCTTTCCTGCTGAAAAAGCACTATTACAGAACACACCCAGAATGCATGTTATCCTGCGGAACATTTGTGCTATACTATGTTTGTTAGTAATGAGCTGTTTTAGACACATTGCGTAAAAATACACATTTGCTGACTTTGCAAGCTCAACGCAGTTCGCTGGCATGTTAAAACTTTGCTGAACCATCCAAGTGTCAGTTTTAGCAATACTATTTGTGCTATATGTCATGTAACTTTGTTATTAGGTAAGCATATCAAACTCCATTCTTGTTATATATATTACACCTGACAGACTTTTTCCATTTTTAATAGCCTGGTTCTTGTTTTGTTTAATTGTCTCCATAAGGGTAGGTAAAGGAGGAGCTGTGTGAAAACTCTTAGGCCTGCCTGGTACCTTGCTCACGCACTCATTCACTCACTCACTCATTCACTCTCTCACTCACTCACTCACACTCTCTCACTCACTCACTCACTCATTCACTCACTCACTCATTCACTCTCTCACTCACTCACTCACACTCTCTCACTCACTCACTCACTCACTCACTCATTCAGTCTCTCACTCACTCACTCATTCACTCACACACTCTCTCATTCACTCACTCACACTCTCTCACTCACTCACTCATTCAGTCTCTCACTCACTCACTCACACTCTCTCACTCACTCACTCATTCACTCACACACTCTCTCATTCACTCACTCTCTCCTTCACTCACTCTCTTTCACTCTCTTACTCACTCACTCACTCAGTCATGTTTAGTAGGCTGAATATTCCCCAAGAGAGAACATATAACCTAGTAGTTTTAGGTACTATGTAGTCCATGCCCCAAATCTTTTTTTAGTAAAATAACTAAAAAGAAAAAAAAGAAAAACAACAAAAAGGCTCAATATAGCGTGAATCAGAGTAACACGAATTCTTCCTGCAGACTTAGAGGGAGGCAACAGCATGACGCCGTTTTTTAACAGTGATTATTGCTTAAATCAGATAATAGTTTGCATTAGATGAGTTAATAGCTAGTCATATCAATGTAGGCGTTGTTCATTATAAAGGATTTCTGAAGGATGAAACCATAAAACAAGCCCAGTGTTTGTTTAGTCTGCTTCAAACACTGTATTGACCCTTAAACAGTTTCCAGATCAAAATGTGATACAGGTTAAGAGACAGCTGTATTTCCATTTACACAAAATTGCTCTCACTGCACAAACACACACACACACACACACACACACACACACACAAACATACACACACATACACCCCCC
>JBBPCX010068182.1:0-12461 GCA_037974365.1 Hydrocynus forskahlii | reverse complement strand
TAGACCTAAACTGCATTTCGTTGCCTTGTACTTGTACATGTGTAATGACAATAAAGTTGAATCTAATCTAATCTAATGTTTATGACACATTGAATAAACATCTTGCCAGACCTGCCTATACATCTGAACACAATGCCAGCACATGTCTGCAAATAAGTAGCCATAAAATAAGTATTTTTACTTTCAACTCCTAGGATGTTCAGTTAAAAGAATAGCTATGGTACACTCTCTTGGCCAATACAGAGGTCAAATATCAAAACTGGGATTAGGAGAAGAAAAAGTGAGCCTGCTGCAGACATGAATGAAAGAAAAAATTCAGTATGTATGTGTACCTGCTCTGTGCGTGTGCTGTCCTGGCTGCGAAGCTTCATGCGACATGGGGTTGGGGACTGGGAAGGGGAGGTTGGTGTCAATCTGTCACCAATACGCCCCTCTGTAGTGGACCACTGGGAGTATGAAGCGTTGTCATCACCAGAAACACCTTCCAACTGGTGGAAGTTCCACAAGCCTACTTTCCTCATGCAAAATGTGCAGCTGAGAATGGGGAGATTCACCGCATGCAGACCTGGACTACACAGGCACATAAGAAGAGGCAATGCTGTTTAGGGTCCTTTGTTTTTTGTTTTGTTTTTTTGCCCAGATCTGTGTAAAAATTGTGGTACAGATCTAATCTTTTGAGAGCTGCGAGGTGATTAATTATTTTCCTAAAATCCAGGCTTGGGCTGTGCCTGGTCGTTTATGCAGGGCCCTGCAGCCCAAAGCCATGACTGGTCCCCAGGACAAATAAGTTTCAGAAACGCTGTTGTACAGTATGAATAGATGATTATCTTTACATTTTTTAAGGGCTGTCTACTGTGTTTTAGGAGCATATTTGGGGGCATATTTAGGGTTAAGACAATAAAAATAAACATTTATAGGCATTTTTTTAACCACATAACAAATTCCCAATTTATCACAATTCACGGGTGCTCTTGGAATGTAAACCCTGCAAATTTCGGGGTTTATTGTATATAAATTAAAAAACGCTGTAATGGTTCCAGCGCCCTTGGTGAGATGGAAAATATTTAATTTTGGTGCGCACCAATTAATTCATGTAGGTACTCAGTACTAGAGTACAAAAAAAGTATGTCAACCTCTGGTCATAATGGCCGAAGTTCCATGAATGTCTATGGAGAAAATTATCGTTAATGGTAACACTTTGCTCCTGATCCAGCATGCATGGCAGAGAAAGAAATGAAAACGGCACAGGAAAAAAAATCGTACACTGTTCAAGATGTGGCGTATACCCAAACTTTTGCACACAGAGAGGCACCGACACTGTATTTTTCTAAAAAAATAAAAAAAATAAATTAATAAAACATTTAATAATAATAAAAATTTTCTCATTCTCAGCCACGGAGGGAGCAGGTAGTTCAATTTCTACTACCACGCCAAAAAGTCTGTTTCAGTAAAAAATGGTTGGTTCACCTAAACTCTCAAACAAACACTTCCGACTCAATCTGGTCTCAGGCCTCGTCTCAAGTCAAGTCAAGTAGATTTTTATTGTCATTTCTACCATGTACTCACAGTACATAGTCTCTCCTAACACTGTGTTTAGCAGCCGATTTCTCCTCCGCCTCTGGATCTGTCTACCTCGCAGAATGACATGATGTCACAATGGCCAACATTCTATGAATGCAAATCTTTAAAGAAAATTTTTTATTTTAAACCAAAACTGTTTTTATTTTTGGAGCTTGTCTGTCATTATGCATGTATATTACTGCTTCCTGACACCACTTGGACGTAGCTTAGCACATTGTAGACTTGTAGGATCAATAAAGATTACCATTTCAGATGCTTAACTAATGTGTGAAGGTCTTCTCACCTTACTTCCCAGCCACACAGAGCCACAGCACAAGCAACCATCTGTACGTTAGGTGGATCTGATGAAGACTCATCCTGCATCTTCTGCTCATCCTCAATCAACTGCAACAGGCAGCTGATGACCTCTTCAGTCAGTGCCTACAAAGATGGATATAAATGACTACGATATATAACAATGCTTAGGTCAACGAAAAAATGTTTGAGTCAATTTATGAAATGAATTTCCGTCTCATCCCTTGCACAGACCTTTTCACTTACAAACTACATCTTCCTTACTTCTGTTCAGCATCAAGCATAACTTTGAATAATACAAAACTGACAAAGAGCTACAAGCAACTCTCCACTCCAGGATACCGTCATGCAGACTGAGCAATCAGTAAGACAGAGAACAAACTATGATAGCTTTATTAGTGTGCTTTTGTTGCTTATGTGGTCTAGATTTCTCGTAACTTTCTAAATAAAAATGTAGAATTATTTCTCACTTCTAAAATAAAAGAGTTTGATGGATTTTCAGTACAGCAGTGACACTGACTTGGAAGAGGTATGTTAGCATTTGTGTGTGCACAGCATGTTATCATTTGTGTGTGCACAGAATGGATGACACAGAGCAGTTCTGCTAGACTGACACTTTCACTGGCTGATAAGAGTTAACAAAAAATATCTAGCCTGATAAGAGCCTGATAAGAGTCAACAAAAAATATCTAGCCCTACAGCAAGCAACTACTCATTGATGGAATAGAGGATGAACAACAGCTTGGCTGGCAAAAGGATCGAGTAGACAAGGGTGCAACAAAATTATAGAGGAGGCCATGTATTTTCACCAAACAATGGCTAAAAGACAACTGAAATGTTAATGCTCTTTTCACTCGCTGAAATGTCTGTTTGCCCTTCTCAAGGGGGAATGTTCATGGCAAAACATGCTAAGCAGAGAAGTATCTTTCAAGACAGGGCTAATTTTCTAATGTATGTTGAGTGGCTTTTGTACAGACATTGCCTTCCAGACTTCTTTTATCTTTAGAGTCAAAGTACTCATGCTTGTGTGTGTTATTTTATGTCTTTAAATTAATAAAAAAAAATCTGTTTATTGCACATTTTAAATTGAGTCCCAACAGTGCAAAGGAAGGAAAACTGCAAAAACAGAACAAAGATTATAAATCTTTCTCACCATGGTTTTAAGCTGCTCTGGCTTCATGGTAGGTAGCTGATGCTGAAGAAAACAAGCTTTTTTAAAACGCTCTTGGAAGGCACTAAATAGCTCTTCAGGCTCATTGACTGGAACCATCCAGAACCGATCTAAAAAAGGGAAAGAAGACCATTGCTATACTGGAAATAATGAAAAAACTGTGGAAAGAAATCAGCTGATAGAATTCTCTAAATACCAGGACACGGGAAATCCGGCCAAGAGCAGAATTTTTCATGTTGGGTTTGAAGTTGCCTTGTCAACTGCAGAATTCGTTGTTCATCTTAAAAGATACAATTAAGCAATAGCAAGTTTAGCAGGCTTGTTAGATGATACCATTCTAAGCTACAAAAATGCTTCTAATTCTAACTCACGTTTTTGGAAGTCCAGGTTTGGCTGAATGGATGCACAAAGGAATGCCTGACAGCTGGAACATTTCAGCATGTCACAGTCTACGTTTATCCATCCATACTGTGCACATCTTAGGGGTGAGAGAACACAGGGCTTTCCAGTCCATTTCAAACAGTTTTAAAATTAAGAAAGATTTCACCAAGTTCAAATAAAAATGTTACTTAAACTGTTCAGTGTATTTCACCAGGAACATAGAAATGATGACTAAAGATTTCTATACATTATAATACATATTTTAAAGCAAGCTATGGAACGCATAAAGAGGATATTGAGAAGGATTCCACTCGGTCAAAAAAGGCATCTTTGTTTGTGGCCTCAGAGGGGGCATTGCTGGCAAAACTGGAAGTCATGGAAACCAGAGCTGAACTGTAATAAAGAAAATAAAAATTTTAAGAAAATTTTAACCACTTAAACCAGTAGATGACACAGAATTTTAAAAAAGGCCTTAGTCAAGTGCTAATTATATTAAAATAAATTCTGTCTCTGTCATAAGAAAGAAAAAAAACAAACAAAAATAGAAAGTAATACAAAATACAGCAATACAGCATGTGATCAGCAGATCAACATATGCTAGAGAATAGACAAGGAGAACAAGGAGTTGTTTTTTTTAACAAGAACTTACTTTAACTTTGCTGCTACCAAATCGAAGGGTTCTCAATCCACATGGCATACATATTTTCTCTGTCCTTACCTGTTGCATGTTGGATTGGAGCAAAAATGTTGACCATCTGGGGATCCCTAAAGACTAGTTTGAGAACCACTGATCTAGGTAAGCAATAACCAAGTCAGACTTATGGGTCTACTTGTCTGAAATAACATTAACGCACTTCTGTCGAGTGGCCTCTTTGGAATTATGAGAGATAAATAAATGTGCAAAGTCTTTGTTAGAAACCAAACATTGGGATATTTGGGGTTTTAAAAAATAACTAAGGAAAACAACAATTGCACTTGTTTAGAAACACCAATAAGTACTTGAAGCTTGTACAATACTATCAGGGAAAACCCCTAATTTAGACATCAGTCAAGTAGAATGAAGTGGTCTGGTAAAGGCTCCAAGGTTGAGACCCAGCGTTATACACTTTCATTTGATTTTATACCGGTTTGTACTGAAAAGCCACCTTCACACCAAGTTGTTCAATATGTCAGAAGAAAAATGTAAAAAATAGAGGCAAACTTCAGTATTTTTCAAAAAACAGTTTAGCAAGTAAAGTGAGAAGAATAAATAAAAAAGGCCTATCTTAAGAATAAAAAGAAAAAATCTTGGGCTCAAGCTACAGAATGTAATGAACCCAACAGAACATCCTGTGGATAATTTAGGTGAGATAGTCCTGGAGGCATGTTTTCTTTTTGGTTATGCAGTGGAACATTTTGCATTCGGTGCACCTCATGTATGTCTTGCCATTGCAGTCCTTGCTCCCAGCATGCAAACCCATCACATGACACATCACTGGAAAGCCCAGGCTGTCCTCTACAGAATACTGTAGGGCTTGATGGGGTAACTCCAAATACTTAAGGAAGATACAGGTGAACAAAATGGCCATTATAAAGGACATAAATGAATGGGCCGGCTCTCAGGAGGGTATATCAGAGCTGCACAACTTGGAGTTGTCCAAGAACAGTATTATCATATTAACATAACATCTGACGGTTTAATTTTCGGGGAAAATCGACCTGTGGAAGTTTATCTAGAGACCATGAAGGTGATCTACGTTGGCCTGCTATCAGAACAGAAAATAGCTCAGAAGCTAATACCACTTTTCCATAAGATATGCTGAAGAACGCCCACTTCAACATAGCACCAGACTAGAACAACAGTTGAATGAACAAAAGCACCAGAGGTTAACATCTTCACCCCCTGGAGTATCATCAACCCGGGACGTTCTCTGACTTAACTTACCGGTTTGAGATACTGTCCTCTGAAACAAAACCATCACGAAGAAGCTGACGAATTTTTAAAGGACAAACACCAGGTGACCTCTCTGATTTATCAACGTGTTCGAGGTGACAGTCGCTGTTTCCTAACTTGGCCATGTTTCGGGTTTAAGAAATTCTGGTAGGCTGTGGCTGTGGCGACCCGATTCAAACAGGAAACCCGATGTAGCCTACGCATGCGCATAAATACCTAGTTTTCGCTTTGAATCGGGTTGCCGTACTGCTGTACGGGTATGTGGCTTGGGTGAAAATTTGCAGCAGCCGTAGAGCAGTGTGGCGACCGGAAACGACGTATTTTTGCGCATGCGCAGTCCAAATCGGGTTTAAGCTGAGAAGTAGTAGGTACTGCTGGGAAACATGGCTCTGTATTTTCACGGAAAAGGGTTGTTATTTCTGCTTACTCGCGTTTGCTGTATCAGAAATGTACGTAAAATCAAAGGTAAGCTGTATTATTTACAGTGACTATTGATTTAGATTGGAATTAGCATCTTGACTTGCTGTGTAGTTTTAGACGGTATGGAGAACTGTGGAAAACAATAATATCCACTTAGATTAGGATAAATAAGCAGACATGCACATACTTTTTTATTATATATCGACTTCATGTACATTAAGATTCTTTCTTTCACTTGGCTTTTTTGTTGAAAAAACAAAAATACTATTTTTTCAATAAACATTTGTACAGTTCCAGCCCAGTAAACATTGACACAGCCAAAGATTGAAAAAGAAAATGAACTAGTCCGCTATTAGACTTTTTCTGTATGAAAAATGAACTTCATGATTGCTGCTTACCACACTTTGTGGTATACAAAACTGTGCCAAAGCTGATGTGTTTTTTGCCCTTGAGTGTCACTCGATCACTGATTTACAAGGTCATTAAGAAGTCATTGGGAGTTCACAGATCGATACTTCAGTATTGATCCTTCCTGGTCCTTATATTCCCGTTTGAAAGTCAAGCTCCACACAGAAAAATCGATAAGTTTTCTAGAGCTTTCCTGAATAATTCAAATGCAAAGTGTTAACTGTTTTGTTATGCATTCAGAAGTTTTGTCTTTGGTGGCTCACGGAAGGGTTATGGGTGATTTTGGGTATGAGTTTTCAAGTAGTCATGTGAAAATACCAAATTTTCCAAGTTGGTGTAGTTGGTTGAGACTTGTAAAGTAATTAACCGTCAGCATGTGGCGACAGCGTATATATTCATATGCGTCTCTTTTATGCTTTTAAAATTATTGGTTTTGAACAATTTTTCAATTTTGTAACTCATTCTTTTAATGATTCATCTTTGTGAGTTTAATCAGTATTAATGTTTTGATCATGATATTGATTCGTCATATTTTCTGCAGTTGGTCCTGTGTCATATCATACTTCAGCAACATGTCAAGGACCTGCTTCTGATGAAAACTGGTAATTATATTTAAAGTTTAGGCAGTTTTTGTTAGGGTCTGGTTTCATACATCATATTCATTTGTATCTAGAGCTTCCATAATTTTATCTATCAAGACTTCAAACCAGGATGTCTAATACCTTCTTTTACTCCTGACCCCCTCCCCTCCTCATAACTAGTGGTGTCCTTGGTGTGACACATGATCGCAACACTGTAGTGTGTTTCCACCGTGCAAAAGACATTGCCTTTGCGCTGACCAAGGTGGGTATGCAAATTAAATTATACAGAATTTTACAGAATTCTCCTGTGGTATACTCCACTCCTATTACTGAATAATTTTCAGATCTGATTTTCTGTTATTATCTTAAATACGTTTTTTTCATGTGGTGATGTTTTTTGATTATTTTTTTAGATTTGTGTCTGTGTGTTTTTGCAACTTAATTTCCATACATGGACTGGAGAGTGAATACAACCCCAGGCAAAAAATATGGCATCACTATTCTTGGAGGCTGTTCATTCAGTTGTTTTACTTTGTAGCAAAAAAAAACAAAAACAAAACAAATCACCGATATGACACAAAACTATTCTATTTAACAGCTGAACATTCTGCCTTTGTAAAACATACCTCAAAAACTGAAATAAAATTGTTATAATTGTATAAAAAGTTATGGAATCACTTGATGAGGAAAAAATAATGGAATCACCTGGTAACTTGCATTTCTACAACAATTACCTGCACTAGTCTAATTATGTAGATTATTCTGCAGTTAAACGAGAATGCTTGCAGACCTTAACAGGCTGTTGCACCTGGGTGATTGTCAAGAAACATGGCCCCAAGAAGAGAACTGTCTGTTGAAACAATGGAAAGGTTTATAAGACTCCTTCAAGAAAGTAATTCAACTCAGAGGATGGCAAAAGATGTTGGTTGTTCCCAGTCAGCTGTGTCTAAAATTTGGAACAAGTACAAAGCGTCAGGATAGAAAACTTAAAGCAATATGCCTTTAAGATAGAAAATTCACAACAAAAGAAATGAAAAACAAATCGCAGAGACGGGAGTCAATGTTTGTGACTGAACTGTAAGAAATCAGCTGAAGGAAATGGGATTTACATGCAGAACAGACAAATGTAAACCATCATAACACCTAAACAGAAGAAAACAAGGGCTAAAAAGGGTTACAGAGGGCTAAAGAGAAGCAACCATGGACTATGGATGATTGGGTGAATGTGGTATTCAGTGATGAGGTCCAAATCTGCATTGGCCAAGGAGATGATGCTGAAACCTTTGTTTGGTGGCATCCCAACAAAACATGATATGAGGCTGCATGTCAGGCAAAGGACCAGGGGTCTCATTTATAAACCTTTGTGTAGAACTCATACTAACAGTGTACGTGCGACCAAAAGACAAAAATGGCGTACGCAAAGAAAAAGTCAGATTTAAGAAAACGTGCGCATGCACACATGCAAGCAAAATAGGCTTTATAAATCGCACCCTACCTGGGATTGTTCGCACGTGAATTTGCCGCACATTCCGCTCTCGACACGCCCCCGTTCAACCATACATGGTAAATGCAAATCACCTCATGAATATTTAAGGATCCGATGTAAACCTGAAAAAATGGCATCATGGCAGGGGAAAAGTAAGAAAATTTCTAAAACCAAAATAGATGTGCTTGTGGGTAAAGTGGAAAGCCGAAAAATTTTTGTTTGGTGGTCACAGTAGTGGGGTGACAAAGAAAAAAAGGCGCTCCAAGATTCGTGGTTTCTGAATAACCACACATTTGTGATGTGGAAAAATAAATGCTTAAAAATGGCTGTTTTTATAGTGTAAACCCTAAATAATTAATTTCATTTTCAACTCAGATTAATACATTACCTTTAAAAAATGAAAAGGCACACCCATATACATACTGTACAGTGTACTCTGAACTGCTGTCTGCCGCAGTGCTGGGATGTAAAATACAGATGTTACCCCTATATATACTATACTGTAAAACATGCAAGCGTGTTTTCTTTGGTATGCACTGTCGTTTTCTTTGGTATACACCAGGGTAAACATAATAATAATTTCATGTAATTCACAGTAATAAAAATACAGGACTTTAAGAAGAACAAAACAAAAAACACGGGAACACTCAGCGAAACACTCAAGATAGTTACACGTGGGAAACTGTTATGATGCGAAAATGCTGGACTGCATTTGCCAAAGATGGGTCACAGGGCAGCAGCCAATATGCGGTTGCTTTGTGTTCCCTCGACAGTACTAAAAAATCTATACAGTTATATTTTTGGAAATTTAGCTGAATTGATGTTAATATTTGTTAGTTAGTAAATTGTATTTTTCTTAATAATTTAGCACTAAAATGCCATGAGAAAAGCAAAAAAAATGTGGGGTTTTCTGCGAATAAAAAAAAAATCAAACTCTGAACCATGACTTCATGGGGGCTTCTGTATGTATGTATGTATACATATATGTATACATGCATACATATATGTATAAAATACATATCCTGTTCCTGTCCTGTTTAGTGGTGGCTCCATACCAGACTGTGATGGAGAAGCACATGACAGACTCAATGACTGCAGTGTAGAACAGGATCAGCAGCTCCTGTGGAAGACTGCACTTCCTCAGTTGTCTCAGGAAGTACATTCTCTGCTGGGTCTTTTTAAGGATGGAGAAGATGTTGGTCTCCCACTTCGAGTCCTGGGAAATGGTGGTACCCAGGAATTCGAAGGTCTCCACAGTAGACACTGGACTGTCTAATAATGTGAGTGGGAGCAGTGTTGAGGGATGTCACCTAAAGTCCACTGACATCTCTGCAGTCTTGAGTGTGGTCAGCTCCAGGTTGTGCTGACTGCACCAGAGTACCAGCTGCTCAACTTCCTGTCGGTATGCAGACCCATCACTATCCTGAGTCCAGTGACTGTGTTGTCATCTGCAAACTTCAGGAGTTTAACAGCTGAGTCTTTGGAGGTGCAGTCATTGGTGTAGAGGGAGAAGAACAGTGGGGAGAGGACATCCTTGAGAGGCACCAATATTGAGGGACCAATGTGATCTACCCCAGCCTCACTTGCTGCTTCCTGTCTGTCAGGAAGCTAGTGATCCATTGACCGGTAGCAGGTGTAAGTGGAATAAGATGGACCAGGCAAGGATCAAATGTCCCAAAGCTGCACAGGGAACAGAGCGATAGGCATCTTTTAAAATGGTTTAACAGTGGTCCACATTGTCTCTGGTGAGGCAGTTAATATGCTGTCTGTAGTTTGTCGTTTAGTTCTGTTGAAGTCCCCAAGAATAATAAAAAGAGAATCTGAGAATTTTCTTTCAAGGGTGGTAATCTGGTCTGAGGAGGAATGTAAACTCTGACCAGGATGTAGGAAGAAAACACTTGCGGTAAATAAAAGTTCATGAAAAAAGTTTTCAGGTTTGGGCTGCAGAATTTCTGTAACACCGTTTGGTAATGTAGAAGCAGATTCTGCCGCC
Organism: Hydrocynus forskahlii; assembly: GCA_037974365.1. Lineage (NCBI taxonomy): Eukaryota > Metazoa > Chordata > Actinopteri > Characiformes > Alestidae > Hydrocynus > Hydrocynus forskahlii. Next base: position 2,213 of record JBBPCX010068182.1, on the reverse strand, counting down.
CTTTGTTTTCCCCGAGAGCCCTGTTATGCGGTCTGTGCGCTGGAGGTGGAAGCCTAGCAAGTTTAATGCAGCATTGGGGGTGCATTCACTGAGCCAAGTTTCAGTGAAATCTCAAAAAAAAAAAACTTTCCGGATTTGTGAAAAAAAAAAAGGATAAAAACTATTTTGAGATGACTGCCTGATGTTTAGCAGTTGATCTCTGGAAAAAGTAATGTGGTCTGAGTGACCAAACACATGAGAGACCACAGTACCGAAAGAGTAAGATACGGTGTTTGAATTTTGGGTCTGGGGGATGCATTTTTTCCCAGGTGATATTTGACGTGTGTGGGACCCAGAGAAGTCCTTTTGTGACCATAGGTGATTATGACACAGCACAGTAATACAGAATTATGGCTGTTTATAGTATTATTCCTTTGATTTCCTCATTAATATGAACTACGTTTTTCAGCCTTTACCACAACCATGATTTTTTTGTGTCAGTTATTATGAAAATTTCAGGAACATATGTCTTATGCATATTTGTCTCTGCTGTGTTATACAGAACATTCCTAGACCAGACCTCATCAATGATCCTGCAGAAACACATGATCTGGTGTTGAAGTCTAAGCTCACTGGTGAAATATTAAAGAATAAACAGAGTCCAACTATAGAGGAGCTTTCTAAAATGTTCCATACCACAAAGCACTGCTGGTACCCCGTTGGACAGTAAGCTCCACTTCTGTAAACTATACCACATTTTTCAGTTATATGATTGTGTTCTTGTACTGTTGATTTCCAAGTTAATAATGAAGTTACTAAAAATTAATACATTCAGAAACCACTTATTTTTTTAAACAAAACCACATCATAAGTGAAGTGGCCATTTTGTCATACTTGAACACACTACAGCACATAGTGTGAAATTCTTACAGCATGAAATACTTTCTCTGCATTTAACCCATTCACCAAGTGAAGCAGCGAGCAGCCAGGAACACCGCACCTGGGGAACAGCGTGTGGAGACAGCACCTTACTCAGGGGTTCTTCAGAGGTGCTTGGCAGGCTTATGATTTGAACCCACAACCTTCTGATTGCAGTGGCAACTCCCTAACCACTAGCCACCAGCTGCCATCACCAGCTGACCCTTCCTATAATTAGGGATGGGTCATGATATTTGAATATAGTCATTAATTTATATCTAGTAGTTTATGCATCTTATTTTATCAGCACCTGAAAGTAATGCATTACTACAATATTGCTACCATGAGGTGGCTTTAATGCACATAAAACATGTATGCCAACTGAACATGAAGAAGAAGAACTTGTTTCTACTATCTCCAAAGAGCAGTCAAATAGTTTCCAGCAAATATTTTAGCTTGAAATGGTCATCCCATTCTTATGAACAAAGTGTAACTGAACCATGTTTCCATTAATGTTTTACTTTTACTTGATTTGGATAACATTTTAGTTTAGTGGGTCTAACGTTATAAAAACATGATGTGCAGATTTTTCTCAGATAACCATATAATAAAACCATTACAACTTATGTCACTGAATCAGTGGGGTTCCTGAGCATTTTAGGTGCAGTCTCTCGTAAGAGTTCAAAGCATATGTCTTTAGCAGCAGGTAGAATCATGTACTGCCTAATTTACAACAGTGGACGTTTGTTCCTGTAAATGCTGCCATATGCACACACACACACACACACACACACACACACACACACATTTAAACAGTTTTTACCAATGTTACCTAAAAGTTATGAAGCTGACTAAATCTCTCATTAACCCCACTCCAGAATTGAGAATGGTTTTCCTTTAAGGAAACCACAAAATATGTGGACTATGAAATTCTGACTTTTGTTGTGTTCTCTCTTTACCACAGATATCATGTGAGACGCAAGAATAAAAATCCACCCAAAGACAGATGATTTTCTGCTTTCTGTTATGATCCACAGAGTACCACATCTGGTGTTAATGAAATCCAAAATAATCTTCATAAGGATTGTAGCATGTATTTTTTTCAGTCTAAGAGCATGATTAAACAAATGTGCTTTTGCCCCTCAAATCTTGTGGTGTTCTTTACAACATCTGCAGTCTTTGTTCTGGTGCTGTAGGTAGGAAGATGAATAAAACTTTGGACTGAAGTAATACCACTGTGTGTGTGTGTGTGTGTGTGTGTGTGTGTGTGTGTGTGTGTATATGTATGTATATATGTATATGTGTATATATATGTA
>JBBPCX010068181.1:0-12464 GCA_037974365.1 Hydrocynus forskahlii | reverse complement strand
CACCTGAGTAACTGAAAACCAAGACCAACTGATTACAGAGGTGGAATCAGGTGTGCCTCCTGCTTGGTTGGAACAAAGACCTGCACCCACAGCGGCCCTTTCTGGACAGGTTTGGGCACCCCTGCTTTAAGGGGTTTAAATATATACTTACTTACGGGGCTGGATATTAACTGCAACTTCACAATATGATACACATTGTAACAGAGATATTCAAACATGTACAGAGACAACAACTGTACAGATATTTGGTCAATGTTCAAATCTAAATTAATTTTGAAAACTACAATGATATTGAATAAATAAATGAGGCAAACAAGAAGTCTAAAAACAAATCTTAATTTTACATTTTTTTTTTAAATATATATTTTAATTTTCTGTTACAAAATAAAGTGATGCTGTATTTTACATTGTTCACTGAATTACAGTTGGAAGTTAAGTCCTTTCCGGAGATAATGGTACAGTAGAATGTTGTTAGAGAAAAGCAAATTGCTTTCTGCATTCAAGTTAAAGCACTCACTTGAACTGACCTCAACTCTTGAAGTTACATTTGGTCAGAATGTAAAAGGAATTGCGAAAAGCCACTAATAAAGAGTGATAAATACCAAATCCAAGAGACCTCCAAGTTAGTAGGCTTTTATAAGCACTAAGTTTAACAGTATGATAAAAGAGAAATGATAATGTGCAGCAGTGAGGCACAGGTCGAGCCGTAACCCCCAGGCCCCGCGGCTCAGGTCAGCTTATTAGAGAATTTCACTGGGGGAAGTCAGGGTGGGTCAAAAAGTGACAAAGCAGCATTCCGACTAGATTATAAATAACTAACATTGCAGGTCGGGTCAGTTTCAGGTCATTGATTAACACATTTTTTTTTCGAGTCGGGTGGATGGGTTGGCTCACATAACGGGTCAGACAGAAGCAGGTCATAAAAAACACGACCTGTGCATCACTAATGCACAGAATAACAGGACTTTCTGTGACTCAGCCAGACAACCCTCTGCCCTTGTCACCCTGTCCTCATCTATCCCTCATTAATGCCACTCATGTAGAGCTTAAAGTGGTTCCAGCCGGTAAGTGTCTGAAATAAACTTGCCTGTCATGTGTACTAGACTGACACTGTGCTTCGTGAAGGTGAGGCGAGATGATGTGTGATGTCTACTCTATGCAGAGACCATCTTTAACAAAGATCTCAAAGTAACAAATTTCACCATCAATTTTTGTGTTGTACAAATGACTCACACATCCTATCACACACATCCATGTTTTTTGATATCTGTGTCCCATTGTTCACTATATGGACAAAAATATTGAAGTCTAATGTATTAAAGTCTAATGTATTTGAATGCAATGTCATTGAAGTCCCTGTTGGTGTAACGGTAAGGCGTCCCAATACTTTTGTCCATATAGTGCACATTTGATCTGGTGATGTAGTGCGTAGACTGTGTTGCGAGCATTGTGAAACTGTGGATGTTGTGAACTGTGGCCATAATAAACAGACGGTGTTAAAGGGGCCATATCCTATATTTTTTCTTTGAATTCTTATTTCTTTCATTTCATTACATTAATTTTCACATTTTCAGTCTCTCTTTGTCACTTAGAATTAAATAGACTGTTCTAATTTTTGGTCTAGAGAGAGGAAGCCTGACCTGAAACAGTCCCTATTAAATCTGCAGGTAAAACACATCTGTGCGTCTCTACTTTATGACTCAAAAGGCAACCTGTTTCACATTGTTACCCTCTGGTGATACTAAGAATGATTCATATAATTTGAAAATGTGGTCACTTTTACCGGCGTCTCCAACATTTTGAGTTTTGATTTCGTCATTGTGCTCCAGTGGCCAAATAAAAACATATCTGTGCATCAAATCTTAATGTTAACAAAATCAATGTTTTGGCATGTATTCAGAACATGTTTACGGTAAAACAGTGGCGACACGTTCAGCCTGCACATGAGCAGTGATGCTATCACAGCGCTGAGATTGCTGCATATCTCCATCACATGTCAACAAGTAAACCCAGCATTAGTATTTACATCGAAAAAACAAGAAAAATCATTTTTTTAATGATATGGTCCCTTTAAAACGTGCAGTTGAACATACTGCAGTTATGTTGCGTAATTAACATAAACCTTGGTACATCTGGATAAGAGTGTCTGCATAACACCTTAAATGACTGTGACTGTTTTGTAAGCAGCAGTGGATTTTCATCATCGGATTTGCCAAGTGTAATAACGAATAGCCTGTTACGAGGTTGTTGGAGGAGACGCTAAATGCCCTTTCTCCGTGATCAACAGGTCACAATGGGACGGTCCTTGTCCCTTTTAGAGGAAGCCGCCTACAGCAATGAGGCATTCATGGACCACGAAGCCACCAACTCTGGCAGTTTGACTGGAAAGTCGGGGCTATACATAAAAAGGGACGAAATGCCCCCCCCACCAGGCTGGGCGTATGGCAGCAGAAGGGCTGACAGATCCATGGCACTTTCAGACATGCTTCCCATTCTGATGCTTCCAGAGTCCCAGCCTAAAACCAGCTCGTTGTCTGTCACATCAAACGGAAAAACGGCAGAAAAGTCTGTGTCTTTTGCAGACGAAAAGGGAAACAAAGTGAAACGGAGCATGTTGAGAGAGCATCATCACGCGGGTATTCTGATGCCCACCTCACAGCAGGCTACTTTTACCACTGCTTCAGAACTGGCGAGTGCAGAGCATTCTCAGGAACGACAAGATGCAAACAGAAATGCAGGAAATAGCTGTGAAGCAAAAGTCTCAAGTGGACCAAGAGAGAAATGTACACCAAAAGTGGTAGACACATCAAATCATCGAGTGGACAGCAGTGTGGATGTTCTGGTGGCCGCCTCAAAACAGGCTACCTTTTCCACCCCAGCAGGGAGTGCTCAGGAAAGACAAGAAACGGAGAAAGTAGAAGCTGATTGTGTGGCAAAAGCCTTATCAGGACAACAATCTGTGCACAGACTTGATAATGATGACAGTAGTGAAGAAAACCCATACAGATCTATGCACTCCGTGTTTTGTGTCGGTGATGATGAGGAAACCACAACTGATGAAGAACTGATGGGCAACGGCCGACCAAAATTTATAAAAGCAAAACATATGCAGACAGTGGAGTTGTCATAGTGTGGTGACCAAGTAACGATGAAACCAAATTAAGCTTTCATCAACAGTTCTTTTGCACTTTGCAGAGGATTCGCTGGAGTTTTAACTTTTTTAAAGATATCTGTGGAACTTTTACATGCACAGTTACAAGAAGTAGAGTGACTGAGTAAAAACATAATTTGAAAAAGATTGTTATTAAGAAATGGACGGGAGAAGGGACTGGCTGCTCGATTTATACACTGCCCCTATTTCCAAACAAGAGGGAAAACTTTTCAAAATGTTTAATTTCATTTTTTAAATTTAGCCTTTATTTTATTTACCCAAACAACCTACCTGGCTATCTTACCTGTTTTATGTCAATGTATTCCGTCACTGTCATGGCTGTTACTATTGGAATTTACAGTCAACACCACTGCATATTTTGATTATGCCACAGAGAATGCAAGTAAATGTTTCTTTGTGTGCCTCCCTATTTAAAAATAACTCTTGTTCCACTGAAGGCATTTTCACTAACATGTCAGTTCAGTCAGGATTAATATTAACTTACTCCTACAGATCATATTTAGTATGTAAAAGAAAAACTGCATCACCCTCCCTCATGTAATTGTCGCCCATTACACGACACTTTGGAAGCAACACAGGAGCACACATTTCTTTAACAGAGTGCCAAACTTTATAAGAAGTTTCAGACGAAGGAACTTGACACCTCACAGTTTCCATCTCGGTTAAAATTGTTGATCTTTATGGGTTGGAAGGCCTGGATGGGCTGCGCTACATGTTGCATTATTTGCCCAACGAGGTCGAGGATGGGTTGCAGAATGTCCTTGATCCCAGCTGTTACACGGATGAGGCAGGTGATGACTGGCCCAAGAATCCTGTAATATCCCGCCGCTGTCAGTAGCAAAATCACCTTTCCTACCCCTGCAAGCAGGCCCACGATCAAACCCTGCATCACAAATGCACAGTGTATTTACAGCGATGACGATAGAAAGCAGGGACTGTGATGTCTACAACATAAATATAGCCATTTTCATATTTATTTACAAGTTTTTGTAAGTTTTTATAATGTTGACATTAGTAGAATAGTAAAGCTTAAATATAAATCTGAAAAATGTTGTATGTATATCTCTTCAAGAAATATCATGTTTTAGGCCAATACTCATCGCAAATTTGTCTCAAACACCAGGTAACAAGCGGGTAATAACTTTCAGTGTGACTTTTGCAATAGTATCTTTTGGCTGCATTAATGGTTCATTGCAACAATTGTTTAAGATATGTACTGGTTAATTACATTTTACGCACACAATAAACGATATCTGATGTTTTTCTCTTTAGTACGGAACTTGTAATATTTATCAGATGCCGTTACTCTGTACTTGGCCTTGAATTTGTATGACTCTGTGACTGTACAAATGTGACTGCCACTACTGAAGACTTTTTGAGGAAGTTAAAACTCATTTCCACTTGTGATTCACAGTTGGCACCGCAAGTTAGTCCATTAAGTTAGGCTTAATCTATGTCTAATCACTGCCATTAGTGTATCTGAAGTACCAAAAGCTGGTTGATGCCCTGTAAAGCCCTTACCTTAACCAGAGTTTGCATGAGGAAACTCAGCAGTTCATTAATGAAGACTAGGGTTATGCTGATGCTCTGAAGAACACTCCGCCAGTGCTGACGTACAGACTGTTTCCGCCTGCAAAACAGACTTACTTTCTTTAGATTTTTGGAAGAAGGGTTGAAGAACAGTGTCTATATGAAAGGTACGATAAAAGTGTAAAGTCACAAACTTTTTCTGAGTTTCTCGACAGAAAAAAGCTTTGCAGAGAGTCACATTTAAATGTTTAGCAGGTTATGGTGTTTACATAACATGGCGTTATGTGTTACGCTGTTTTACATAGTACTATTGTTCTTTAGAAATCTTTCCAAATCTATGCTTTAACACAGTTTAAAAGTTATACTTTCTTATACTGTGTGCTGGATGTTTTATAATTCCATAATAACTCATTTCATACTTTATGACACTTGCAGTAAAAAAAAAACTGCGGGTCTCATTTCATGGGTTTGGTCCGCAAAAGGGTGAAAATTTGTAATTCTAGTAATTAGAGCACTTTATTACAACCTTAGCATGAAGGTGTCCAACGTGTCCTCTTCTTTGTCTACTGACACAGACTCTGGGGTTCTTCTATAATGAATAACAGTACAAAATGTGTGAGAAATATATTCAAAGTGTTGTTTTCTAGAAAGCAAATACAAAGTGTTGTTACATAAGTCTTTTACAAAATGTGAAAGTAGATTTATTTTACCCATCTTCAGTGTCACAGTCGGTCTCACTCAAATCTTCTTTCTGTCTGTCTGCAGGAGCCTTCCTCTCCTCTTCAGACTCACCAGGCTCCTTAGGGATTACAAGACCACATCTGAATAAGAGCCTGCTAAGCCAGACATGTTTTACTTTAAAGGAGAAATTGGGACTGTGTTACCCCAAAGGACCGACATGCTAAGAGCATTGTACGATATCCTGGAAAGGGATCATGACTCAGCACTTTTTGGCAAACTCTGAAACAAGCCCATTGGCCAAGAGGGTGCTGTACGGTCATGAGATTACCATGGATGTTGGAATCTCTGTACTCTCAGGCTGGGACTGCTCCTGTATGAGGTTGTCATGGTTGCGCAGCTTCAGGAGGAGATTTTGAAGTTTGTCATTTTTAAGAGATGGTTCTATTGGGAAGAAACAAAATCTTTAGGAGTGTGACTGACCTTAGAAGAGAAACATCTCATAAACCAGCCAATCGCTTAATGAATGACCAAATAAGAAGTAAACATTTAGCTTATCACCCTCTTTGTTTCATGATTCTTCGGTTCTGTGAGATTTGTATATTATTAATGTTTTGATGATGGACAAGATCATTTTTTAAGAGCAGAAGATAGGTTTATATCACAAACACACTGATAGAACTGCGCATAAAACTGCATGAACATTTTTCTATACTCATTTTTCTATGTTCTGTTCACCGACAAGTCGCTTCATTAGTCATTAGTGTCTACACTCATTATCCATTTTATTAGCTCCACTTACCATATAGATGCACTTTGTAGTAGAGTGTTAGTCCATCTGTTTCTCTGCATCAATTGTTTATCACATTCGTTTGCGGCAAGGACCCCTGCATGACCAGCAGTGAGCATGTATTATTTGGGTAGTGGATCATTCACAGCGCAGCACCGACAATGACATGATATTGGAATGTTTGTGTGTGTGAGTGTGTGTGTGTGTGTGTGTGTGTGTGTGTGTATAGAATGACTCATAAACAGCAGTGCTGCTATGGTTTGAAAACACCTCTGTGTCTGTGTTGGGGTTACAATAGTCCACCCACTAAAAAGATTAAACTAACAGTGTCCTGTGTCCAGACACTGACCACTGATGAAGGACTAGAGGATGACCAACAAAAGCGCTGCAGCATCAGATGAACTACCATCAATAACTTTATATCTACAAGCTGGACAATCAGATTAAATGTGTCTCATAGAGTGAGCAGTCAGTGGACAGTGTTGAAAAACTCCAGCAGCACTGCTTAGTGTGATCCACTCTATGCAGCACACACACACACACACACACACACACACACACACCCTACAGTCATGTCAGTTGCATGGCTGTGCTATTAATGGCCCTCTACCCAAATAATACATGTTTACTGGTGGTCCTGACCATTGATGGAATGGTCAAGAAGAGATGCAGAGAAACAGATGGACTATAAACTATGAAGTCTGTAACTGTAAACTACAAAGTGCACCTATATGGTCATTGGCACTGATAAGGTGAACAATGAGTGTAGATACAAGGTAGGTATACTGGATGAAGTGGCTCATCAAAGAATATACACTGATGCTACTATACAACAGTATAGTTAGCTGAGTTTGCTGTCATAAACAGCTTAGGTCTTATTTAATGTCATTCTGAAATCACCTGCAGCTCTATTTACACGCTATTTTTTACAGCTTCATAAAAATTTAGATCTGTGACGTTCCATACTACCAATATCATATTGGGAAAAAAATGTAACATGATTTTATATTATTAAAAAAAACTTGTAAACATAATCTGAATCTGAATTTTATATTGTAAAAAACTCATAATCTTCATCTCCAATCCCGGCTTTGTCTTTACACACAGCAGTGGGTAGCCCTGTGAGTGATTGTGGCAGGGTAGATAGGAAAACTACTTCTCTACTTAAAAACTTAGAGGACCGAGCATAAAAAGGTTTTACAAGCCATCAGCAATCACGAGCTCTGATGAGAAAGAAAAGACAGGTGAAAAACCTTGGCCTTCCCATTTTGGCACAAACAAAAACTAGCTGAGATTTTAAATACTGAAAATACCAAAATTCATCAATAATTTTCAATAACATCGTCCCAGTTGAACTATTTTTCAATGTTTCCTATCATCCCAGCCCTATATAAATAAAGCAGGAGTATATAACCTGCCTCCATTTCATAACCAGAAATTTTTGGGGGGATTTTTGTTTTTTTGGGTTTTTTTTTAACCTTTTATTTTGACTCTTTCTGAGCCTGGATGTGAGACCTTGTTTGCTTCCTCATCAGGAGTGAATACTTATATAATCTTATTCAGGGACTCACCATCGTATATGTCTACATCATCATCTTCATCAACTCTGGAGGGCTCGAGTAGGGGTGGCGTGTCTCTGGATGGAGATGGGAGCCCTCCAATCCTACCACTGTCCAGGGACGTCTCCACATACGGGAGGGTGCTGCCTGCCAGAGTATTTTCAGCTGATGCACTAGATAAGTGTCATATTCATTAATACAGAATGTAAGTGAGCTGTACATCTGGGGAAAAAAAATAATAAAGCATAAAGTGCTGTCAAAGCTGGATCCTTCATTTTTCTCCAGCATGCTTTTCTATTCTTTACTTAAGTACGGGTGACGAACACCACAGAGAAATGCACCTCAGCACCTCTGCCTACTAGTGAATTTCGAAATCAAATGTAAAATGTAATATATAATGCATATTTTTGATGTATATTAAATGTGTGTAATGTGTCCGTTTTGTCATACATTAACACACCACTGCACACAGTGTGAAATTCTTTCTCTGTATTTAACCCATTCACCAAATGAAGCAGCGGGCAGCCAGGAACACAGCACCCAGTGAGCAGTGTGTGGGGATGGTAAACTGCTCATGGGTACCTCAGTGGTGCCACTAGCAGTCCTGGGATTAGAACCCACGAATTTCTGATCGCAGGAAATAACTCCCTAACCACCAGACCACAAATACCGTAGACTGTGGCCGATGTAAACACAATTTTTCATATAGAAGAGAATGAAATGTTGCCGTGTGTAGCTGAAAGAATTGTGACTACGTTACGTGATTTTCCGCCTTACAACATATGCTTATACCTTTACCACTGACTAACGTTAGTTAGCAGTAAGCTAAAGCAAAGTGATAATTTAAAAAAAATGACAGCACATCAACAACCTCTTCTATTTAACACTCTATGGCCAGGTAATAGTTTTGGTGGCTCCATGTTTACCTTAAATATAACACTTAATACGATATATATATATTCTTTCTTGTATTTTCTTTAAATGTTCAGAACCAGATCAGATGTCCCGTTTATCCTGAACGACACAGTTTAATACCAGCCCTTACCATAAATACCGGACAGTCTTACATCACCCCTCCTGCATCCTGTGAGGACATTCTTTGTATAGTTTTGAAATATGCACAAATTTAAAGATTTATGATACCCTCGTTTGTTCGAAAAAAAACTGTTTCGTTTTCAAAAACAAATTATTCGGACTGCATCCCAGGCATATTCTCGTTATACACATTATACTAATGAACTAATTTAAACTTACTGTTCAGCGTTTCTGCACCGTTCTATCATGTGCATGGTTCTCTGCGAGCTGCAGAGGTAAAACCTGGGCTGGTATTCAGAAAGCCGTCCTGAGTAAGAGAGCTGATCTCAGAGCGGTTTGCTTCTGGTTTTATGACGGTACAGTTTAGCATGACAGGTTCTAGATCAGTTTGGAAAGTTATGACACGTAGATACATGTGGTATTTTCAGTTTCAAATGATGCGCTTTATTCTTTTTAAAGTCAAGTCAGCTTTACACAGGCTATATACTGTATACTCAAACGTTGTTTACTATTCTCCGAAAATGTGCTAGGCGTCTAAAAAAATCCCGTTTTTAGTTTTAATGCTGGATGCTGGGATGCTGATATAAAAGGATTTCACTACGAATAAAAGGTACGACATTCGTATAAGGTATAATAGTTTGTCAAAACACCATTTTTATTTATTTCTGTTACACAAACTTATGTATATTATATAAAATAATGGTATAGTACATTTTATATTACACTGTTGTGTTGTATAGCTGTTATTCTGTTGGTTATGCTGCTTCTCCTTTCTTAATTTGTACTGTCCACTTTGCTGCTGTAATAATGCAAATTTCCCACCTGTGGGACTAATAAAGGGTTATCTTGTCTTATCTTTATCATAATGAAATAAAGGAAATGATTAGTCTCACGAACCTGGTAGTAATTATTCTAGTGGTGATTTTTGATGCATTTGTGTGAATATTAATATTAATGTGAGCTCTGGCAGCTCCGACTGGCCTCTCGGACCAAAGAACAGCTCCATTCACCCTTTCCTCTTTCCATGGTATGAATCCCGTCGATGTGAGAAAAGGACACAAGAGGGAGCCAGAGGGTTCTCTCAGGGCCTGAGCTGCTGGAGTGAAGACCTGAGCTGGTGCTCACAAAGTGGTCCTGAGTCAGAAGACTGATGTATGTATTTATGACAGTCAGTATGACCTACTGAGGTGGTTAAGAATGGTGTGTGAAATATGGTGGCTGTAAGAACAGTCAGTGCTGGATGAGCAAGAGTTGCCCAACAAACTCGGTCCATGGTGGAAGGCTCTCCTCGGTTGTAGTCAGTGGTCTGAGCACATGCAGTGCCCAATTAAGCAGAGCCTGTACGCTGTGACCGTTACTGTTTGGTCAGTTCACCATGTTGCTGCTGGACTTGTGTCGTCACAGTCCTTGTGAGATCTCGTTGCTGGGTTTGTTCTGCTCAGCTGACCATGACTGGAAACCTGACACATTTGGACACACACACACACACACACACACACACACACACACACACACACACGCACTGCCCTCCTCTCTCTCACTGAGATCTTCCTCAGGCTATCACTGACTTCCTAGCAACTATCAGTGGGGCTGAAGACTATTTTGTAGAAAAGTGGACATAGCTGAGTTACGTAATGATCAAACAAACCCCTCCCTCACGCATTTGGAACAATGGAAGGCGACTGACCTGTTAGACACCTTGGTAGACACCATCTTATAATGCACACCACAAACAGAATGAAAGCAGTCTGTTTAATGAAGGGAAAAGAAGCGTTGGCTGCACTATGAGAATATGTTACCGAATGTGAACATGCACACACACAGCCACACAAACATGCTTCAAGCAGTTGGTTTAATCAGCTAAAAATGGAGTGTTTTAAAGGGCCCATATCATGCATATTTTCTTGTATCTCATTTGATTTTGTTCCACTCACAGACGTCCACTCATGATGTTAGTACATCAGAAACTGTCATCATTCATTTTTACATGCCCATTTTCCAACCTCTCTTTATTCCCTTGAATTAAACAGGATGTTTTTGGGACCGTGCCTTTAAGACTAAAATGTGTCGATTGGCTGCCATTTATTGTGCTTCATTCAATAAGCAGTCCAGACTAAAACCCTCCTTCAGTGTGAATGGGCAGGGCTGAACTGCTGTAGGCTGAATGGATGGATATTTGGAAATGTGTTGGCTTCTGTGACATCACAAGCACAGCAATTTCAGAATGGACAGTGATTGTAATTTCCATAAACGGACTCTATAGACTGAAGATTGCACACTATGTTTTGAAACATAAATGCAAGCGTTTACGTGCAACTATAAACTCATTAATTTTAGTCGTTTGTTTTCCACAATTTGGTTTCACAGTCGCCTCGTCCAGGCTGATTAAGAGGTTCCAGGAAATGAATGAATGTATGAATGGTTTTACAGCCTGTTTTTGCAATGGCAGAGTTAGTTCAGTCTTTCTAAGCAACATATAAAAACAGCTAAAACATTTTTAGGGGATGAAGCAGCTGAGGAGAGGAGATAGCACACTATTCAAAATGTATAAACTGTTCTCTCTGATAGTGCCTTAATCCTAACAGTATTCTACGTAATACTTGTCATAACCATTAGCCACAAATCCTGAACGAACATTCTCATCAACCTCGGTGGAACCAAACTGTGGAACCTCCCGCAGACAGACAGGTGTTGGTCTGAACTGTGGAGCGGCTATAGTGCTGAGTTCCTGTGGCGTCGCTGCACTGTGACAGATGTGGCAGCGAACCCCTTCAGGACGACAGCCTGCCAGTCCACCGTGATGGATTGCATCTTTCTCTCCACCTGCCAAGGCCTCACAAACCCCACTTGTTTATTTCCAACATCTGCAGCTGGAACTCTCTGCCATCTGTGACCAGATGAGCTCGCTTTCATCAGAATGAAAACTTTGTGAAGTTTAGCCCAAAATGTGTCTTAAGACTAATGACTAAGTGAAGCTTTCCTCTTTGTCGTCCAGAACCTGTCCAGATACATATAATTTAGATCAGAGCTTAGAGTGCACTCCAGCACACTCAAGATGGTGTCTCATTAGTGTGTATGTGTGCTTGCGTTTCTCAGTCAGTGTGTCTCTGACACATACCCAAGACAGCTAGAGGGAGTACAATGCTTATGTAAGAATGAATCAGTCTTCAATGAGATCTGTCTTGCTCAAAACCAAGGGCACATATAATTGCAGAACATCTGGATAGCACTGGCATTCTAGTAGGAAATATGTTGCACCTCTGCTGGGCCGAAATACACACAGAATCTAGATGCTATGTCCTAATAATGAGATGAGGTGGGATTCTGAATGTGGAATTCAGTCTTCAGGCGTATTTGTCCTGTGTTGGCCGTGACCACGGGTTCTTGAGAATGCAGCTGGCCCCTCATTCAGAGACAACATAGCTTTTCCACATGAGCATAAAGCCAGACCTGAGAATGTTATCCGGCATATATTGCCCAATCTTGAGACCTCTGAACCTTTTCCAAACACAAGCAGAACATTTGAAATTTAGATATTCGACACTAGTGAAAGGGCCGCAGCATAATAAAATACCGTCAATGCATTTTATGTTAAATACTTATACGTTTGCAGACTGTAAAACTGTTAGGGTTTGGGAAGGAGAGGGAAGGGGAGGACGCACACAGCCGTTAGACACTCAATATAGTTTTAATGACCAAT
>JBBPCX010068180.1:0-12464 GCA_037974365.1 Hydrocynus forskahlii | reverse complement strand
TGTTTTGATGTGTCTCTGTGTTAGATTTGCTGGGGTGTGTGCGCAGGTGTGTGTGTGTGTGTGTGTGTGTGTGTGTGTGTGTGTGTGTGTGTACTGTATGTTAATGTTTACCTGTTTTTGTTTCTGTGTTAGACCTGCTGGTGTGTATGTATGTGTATGTGTGTGTGTGTGTGTGTGTGTGTGTGTGTGTGTGTGTATGAGTGTTTGTGTATTACCTGTTTTTATGTTGTCTCTGTGTTAGACCTGCTGGAGTGTGTGCTCAGGTGTGTGTGTGTGTGTGTGTTTACCTGTTTTTATTTTGTCTCTTTGTTAGACCTGCTGGAGTGTGTGCTCAGGTGTGTGTGTGTTTACCTGTTTTTGTTTTGTCTCTGTGTTAGACCTGCTGGAGTGTGTGCTCAGATGCATGCAGGCGAGTCGTCGGCTGCTGGTGGTCCTGAGCAGCGAGTGTATGTGTGAGAAGAGTGTGAGCCTGCTGGAGTGCCGGCTGTGTGTGTACCTGCACCACACGCTGCACACGCCTCTGATTACGGTGCGGCGGTGTTCTCGTAACGCCTCCTGTGGTGAGCTAGCAGAACTGCGTCGGAGCTCCACCTGCATCCGCTGGCATGGAGCGCGCTCAGAGCAGCCTGGCTCACGCTTCTGGAAGCTTCTGCGACTGGCACTGCCTGTCCGCCCTCTGGCACTGGGCCGGCGGCTCATCGACAGCACCTCCTCACACTCTGACCTGGCCTCTGCCGCGCTCAGACACACAAACACACTCACACACATGCGGCAGGGAGGTCTTGGAGGAGCGCAGGGGCCCAAAAGTCACTGGGGTCAGGGGCAGGGCTGTGAGAAAAAGGGGCAGGGCTGCGCAGTATGTGTGAACTTTCAGGAGAGTCGGCGCATTTGGGGTGGAGTCAGTGTACCCCACTGGAACACACACCTGCAGCAGAGTGCAATGGCCAATGGGACGCTCACACATGTGGCACTGGAAACTACGCTCACACACACCATACACACAACACAAAATATGACCTCTGACCCGGGAGACAACCAGGATGGTGAAAGTGCAATGCAGTGGTCATGTGACAACACCAACAATAGCAAGCACAGCCAAAACAGTGAGATACAAACAACTCACTGCTGAAACACACATACACACAAACAGGCTCATATACTCTGCTGAAGCTAACACAAATGTGACGGGGAAATCAGGCATGTCAAACTAGAGGCCAAAAGGTCACTGAGGTCAGTAATAGAGTAGGAAGGACTTTAAAAAGCAGGACAGTAAAGTTAAGAACGAGATAGTTAGAGGAGAGATGGAGCTGTAGGAGTATGGAAGAGCCATGAGATAAGGAGGCGGGGCTATTAGAAGAGGATGCACTGAAAAGAGGGGCTAATTATTTTGAAAAGTGGGGGATGGCTATAATGGTTCTGGTGCCAATGTATGTAATACAGGAGGTCAGGGTGAAGTGGGAGTGGCTTTAAAAGTAGGGGCATAAATGCGGTATTAAACTATAGTGTGCAACCCCCCCCCTGTTACTGCAGGAAATAAACTGTAAATAAATACATATGTCCTCTGAACTGTTCTGTGATGTGTTTTCTCTCTCAGCCACTAGATGGCAGCATTTCTCTCTCCGTTCCAAATTCAATTAAGTTCTTTCACCTTTTAATACAAAGACTTGTATTAACACGAGGAACTGATGTATGATGTGTGAGGGAAAGGAGTGGGGTACTTAGGGTATGTGTGCTATGAGAGTGTTTGTGCGTGTGTGATGTGTGTGTGTGTGTGTGTGTGAGTGTCTGTCCTCAGTGCTGTATTTTATGTGTGTGTTTACGACAGCAGCACAGGGGTTATAGTCAGACAAGTGTGTTAAAAAACTTCCCAGGTTCATTACTTCATGGCATAGACACACATGTGACCCACACACACCAGTTTCCTGGTAATCTTTTGGGCTGGACATTAGTGGTTAACTGTAAGTGCGTCTGTGTGTGTGTGTATGTGCGTGTGTTGTGGCGAATCTCTGTATTTCTCAGGAATGTCTCTGCCATGACTCTTTATTATGGGAAGTAAAACTCGGCATTAACACATTGAGCAATGATTTTCCATCTGCCCATACACACTAAACAACGCACAAACATACGCATTGGTAAAACGTCGCATACAACCTCAAAATGTCTTCAAAACCTGAGTAGAAGTGACTCATAAACTCAGTCATCATTAGTCAAGCAATACAAAAGTCATAACTGAACACTGTGATTGAAAATGACAGTTTTTCCAGAACTACATATATAGAATATATATACATACTATGTATAGTATGACTGTAGATAACAGAATCTCCCCCCTAAAACAAAACAGTTACCGGAGATCAGTGAAAGTCCTGGGGCCTACACACTGGTGCTGTAACCTATATCACTCACGCAGTTAGCTTGCCGGCTATCATGAGCCAAAGCCCAGGCTCTTCACAGCAGAATCCTTCCCAAACCCTGCCTAAACTAAATATCATCTTATAAATAAATGTCAACAATTTAAATGATAAAACTGCTTTTTCAGAAACATCTGAAGTTCCTCATTTGAACTAGTAGAACATTAGATGAAGTGTGGCTCTTCAGGCCCAGTACACATCAGCAGCACATTACAGCTGATGCAATGTTGATAGTCTTCCACTAAGCTAGATAAACAATCAGTTCTCAGTAGCTAGAATGCCAACCAATCAGCACTCAGTAGCTGTGATGCCAATCAGTCAGTTCTTAGTAGTCAGAATGCCAAGCAGACAGCACTCAGTAGACAGAACCAATCAGCACTTATTACTCAGAATGCCAACCAATCAGCCCTCAGAAATAATTACACTGACTAACAGGTACTCAGCAGCTAGAACGCAAACCAGCACTCAGTACCTTTTATGCAGACCAATCAGCACTCAGTAGCCAGAATGCCAATCAATAAGAATTCAGTAGCCAGAATGTTGACCAATCAACTTTCAATAGCCAGAATGCCAAGTCAATTTATGTTACTATTTAACATCAAGTTTTCAGTGGTGGAAGCACAATGTATATGTTCCTAACAAAGTGGCCAGTGAGTGGAAACGCAAGATGGGTGTTTCTAATAAAGTGTCCAGTGAGTGGAAACACAAAGTGGGTGTTTCTAATAAAGTAGCCAGTGGGTGGAAGCACAGTAAAGTGTCCAGTGAGTGGAATCAGGAAGTGGGTGTATATGAAAAGGTGGCCAGTATATTATGTATAATGTTAATATATATATGATGGTGAGCTGGAGATCAGCCAGGAACATAAACTAAAAGCTTTATTTACATTCCAGCAATGAATAGCTGGACACCTGGCCTCTCAGGTGATTTCCCCATAGACCGTCTCACAATGCCATCCAGATTACCTCAGCAGCGACTGCCTGGATCATCCAGCAAGGAGTGTCCAAAAACTCCCATTGAATTCCCCTACAAACCTCAAGGAACGAGGAATCGGGTTGAGTAGACAAGCGTGTGTGTGTGTGTGTGTGTGTGAGAGAGAGAGAGCGAGAGAGAAAGACTTCAGAGAAATCCTGCAGGTTCAGTGAATCACGCCCTTATTGCTGGCAGGGTGTGTGTGTGTGCGTGGGCTGTTGAAGGCCCTTGGAACACTCAACTATGTTTTCTTAATGTTTTTGTCATTGTCACTGTCGTGGTGATTTTACAGCTAATACTAACTAAAATTATCTCACTGTCACACTTTAGCCACTGTGTGATGAGCATTTTAGGCACTATTTAATTAGTGCTTGCTGTTCACTCAGCACTTTGCCACTGCTTGATTGCATTTTAAGTAATGACTAATTTGCATTTTAACTAGTTTTTGATTGGCATTTTATTTAGTATTTGTTCAGCATTTAGCCAGGGTTCGGTTTGCTGTTTGGACTGTGTTTGTCTGACATTTTAGACCATGTTTGTCGGGCATATTTTTCTCAAGTGAAATGTGTCCTAAAGTGCAGAAAAGTGAGAAGGAGTGAGAGAGAGTGAGTGAGAGTGGAAGAAACTAAGATAAGGTTTGAGAGAAAGGGAAGGAGGGTTGGAAAAGCCCTGAAATTCCTCTCAGTTCTTATAAACGTGTGTCAGTATATATGTGTGTGTGTGTGTGTGTGTGTGTGTGTGTGTGTATCATGGTCTTTGTGTTGATATGTGTGTCAGTCAGGTCCTATGATTGGCATGCATGGAATTTTCCTGCTGTAATGTAGCATCATGGGAAATGTAGTTTCAAACTGTCCTGAATGTCTTCTGGTAACGAGAGGAGGAAGACGAGGATGGACAAGATCAGGTAATTTAAGGGAATCGCTGGCAATGTCTGTGTGTTCCCTTCTCAGAAAACCCCTCTGACATACATACACCCACACACAGACATACACACACACCTTTGACCTTTAGAAAGGCCACTATAGTTTCACAATGAACACACACTTCATCTCCACCGGACCCATGGTCTGGGCGTCTGCCTGGAATTAGCTGTCCAATTTTGGGGAAGAGAGAGTGTGTTTCAGACTCACTTCAAGTGTTCTCATTTTGTGAAAAAAGCAAATGCAGTCATTTCTCTCTTTTTACCCAGCCATGTCTGAATTTAGCATGACAGTGTTCAAAATCACCTTTAAAAATCCACAACTTTTTGTTCTAAAGAAATAGTTTGAGAATTTTAGACTCGTTAGGGAGATTTTTGCTTGTTAACAATGTCTTTTTGTGTAAGTTATGCGTTGAAATTTTACCCCTAGCAATGTTTTTTATATGTTAAAAACACTACACTTGATTTTAAATGTTTAAAAATAGATGTACAAATTAGCCTTTAATGTAAATTGTAACAGACAGGGCCTTTAATGTCTGTGGTAACAGACAGGACCTGTAATGTCTACAGTAACAGACAGGCCCTTTAATGTGTATGATAACAAACAGGGCCTTCAGTGTCTATGGTAATAGACAGGGCCTTTAATGGCTCCAGTAATGGGCGGGACCTTTAATGTCCATGATAATGGACAGGGCCTTTAATGTTCATGGTAATGGACAGGGCCTTTAATATGCTGG
This sequence comes from Hydrocynus forskahlii, assembly GCA_037974365.1. Classification (NCBI taxonomy): domain Eukaryota; kingdom Metazoa; phylum Chordata; class Actinopteri; order Characiformes; family Alestidae; genus Hydrocynus; species Hydrocynus forskahlii. Next base: position 7,428 of record JBBPCX010068180.1, on the reverse strand, counting down.
AAATCCTGCGTGTGGAAGAGACTTTTCTGATATGACAATTAAAACATTGTGACTGTGATTTCATGGTGACGATCGAGTCCTTCGAGTAAAGAGGGGTTGTTAGAAGGGTTCCTGCAGTTTGGCGAGGTGAGGATGGTATGTGAGTCAGTAAATCAGTGCTGTTCAAGCGTGAGATCAATGAGTAAAAACTAGACCCTGGCTTCGCAATGTGTTATCTGAGAAGTGTCTATGTTAATTTAAGAGGGGAAACACCAAGTTCTGCCTGAGTGACTTTAGCTTTACACCTAAAAACAGCTCGCTGTTATAGTTCTTGTCCACACAAATACAGATCTGTTCAAAACTACTCTCTTTTTCCTGTCCGCATGATTTGTTGTGTGTGGCTAAAGCTCATAAAACTTCTATAATGTGTAAATAACCACAGTATGTTTAACCAGTCGGGTAAAGACTGACTGGTCTTAAATATCAAGTGTTGTGGTGGGGATGCATTGGTCTTCACCTAGCTGGGGGGTGGTTCTCGTACAAAGTCTCTATCCTTTTGGGGGGTGGGGGGGTAGATGGGTTGCTGCGCACATGCAAAGTCTTTCTTTTTGGGAGCAGGGATTGGTGCGCGCATGCAAAGTCTCGGTCGTTGTCTGAGGGGTGAGGGCTGAAACGAATGATTTTGAAGAGTGCTATAATGGTTCCAGCACCCATGGAGCAGTTAACAGAATATACAATGAGAGAAAAAAGTATTCAGACACTTTGGTTTGCTTTACATAGTAACATTTTTTTATTTAAAACTAATAACCAAGCCTCATGCCCGCTGGCCCCGGGATAAGCTCCAGGTACCCGCAACCCTAGTAAGGATTAAATGGTTACAGAAAATGAATGAATAAATGAATGAAAATAATATCCATCTCAGATCCTTCTTTACACATACAAAGTATTTTATTTTTATACTTAAACAAAAAAGAGATGTATTAATTAACACAAACAAGAAGTAATAATGGTGGAGAAGGTGCAGGAGCCTCGTAAAGTTTTCAGGGATGGCTTTATTAAACACCACTGAGAGTGAAAAAAGCTGGAGAGTGCACCCCCATCAACGCCTTCCTCCACCCTATTCGGAACTCTTCTGCTAAAAGAAGACAGGCTGCTTCCCTGCAGATGCTAATGGAGCATCACACGCCATTGAAGGAGATGTGGATGGGGTTACACATCGTGAGATATTGGAGGAGAACTTAATCTCTTTGGCTGAAAAAGAGGAGACAATATTTGTTCCAGCAAGATCACAAGCTATATTTCTACCTCCCCGTTTCCCAAGTGGCTTCTGTTTGTAGTGTTCTATGTCTGTAGTATCCAGGATACTGTATTCCCTGAGTCCAATATTTCCTCATTCTCATTGTAGGAACCAACTTCATATTTCCAAGTTTCCACACCATGTAGTCTCAGTCATGTTTTCTCAAGAACAGGAGCAAAAGTAATTTCTCAGATATATTTAACATGAGGTAAATAATATCTGAAATTTACATGAATGAGGGTGAGGGCCTACATAGAGGATCGGGGATGGAAACTTTCATTTTAGCTGCAGAATATTTTTAGCTGGAAAGAAAGACTCAATTGATTTAAGAACCATCTAAATAAAGATGCTGCTCTGAAGGAATCTGTTACAACTATTAACAAAAATACAATGAGGGAAAAGGTATTCAGACACTTTTGTTTGCATTACATAATAACATTTTTTAATTTAAAATAATATCCAGCTCCGATTTTACACACACATGGTCTTTGACTTTGTACTTATAAATGAAAAAGGATGTACTCTCTAACATAAATAATGGTTAAAAGTTCTATACATTCGTAATACATAATAAAAAAATTGAACTACATGTCTGTTGTCATGAATGAGGCTACATAATATCAACTCCATGAAGGACATCTCTCAGACTGACGATAAGGAAGGTAAGAGAGAGGCAACTTGTCACTTGAACTGCAACCCCATCAACTCCGCTCCTCCTGAACTGATGCTGAACTTCTCTGCTGAAAGAAGACAGGCAGCTTCCCTGCAGACGCTAACGGAAGAATCACACTCCATCAAAGGAGATGTGGATGGAGTTCCGAAAAGTTCCCAAGCCCAAACATTCACCCAGAAGACTGGTTTCTGAAGAAGGTGAAGGAGTTGCGTGATTTCAGTCCCACATCAGATGGACCCTTGTAAAACTATAAACCAAAGGTAGAAATCTGCAATTTGGCTCAAGAATGTGCAATCCGGTACAATGTAATTTTAGCACTTAAAAATTGTGCACATACATTCTAATTTAGAATTGTGCAAATGAATTCTTATTGTAAACATGTGCAAATGTTTGTTTATATATTCTTATAACGAATTATTATATGTTTGTTCATTTTTATAAGTTCAAAGTCTATAGATCGTGTGCATGTGTAGTAAATATCTGGACTAGAATTTTAGCAAACAACAAAAAGAATAGTGTCTGAATACCCATCTCCCCTCGCTGCATTCTCAGTATGAAATTTTAATATTGTGAAATTTTAATGTATTTTTAATATTGAAATTTTAATACTTTATGGATTATCTCAGATAAAAAGATATGGTTTTAGACAATATTTCTGGCAGAAAATACATACTACATACATTTTTCATGCAAAGATATTGTTTTGTAACTTAAATACATTAAATAAAAATAGAATCATTCTGTTTCTTCATTTTCTTCAGTAAAAGGACATTATTATTGTATGTCTGTTGGCCGTAACCACGAACAGCCTTTGGGTATGTGTTGGTGGGGCCAACAAATAGGGAAGCTTCAGGTTAAATTTCTTTTACCTTTCTCCTCTCCATAAATAAACAGAAGTTACAGCTGAACTTCCAGTGTAAAAAAAAGTGAAATTACTGTACAAAATCCCCCGTAGTGTTTCTTGGTTGTCCCATCTGGAACATGATCAGGACAAACAAAGTCGACATCAAAGAAAATTAATATTAAGGTTGTTTGTTGTTTTTTTACTGGATAGTGTTTGCTGTGGTAAAGCAATACATATTACTGTTAAAAAGATTAAAAGACACCGTCTTCTTCCCCCTTGATTTGATTCTAGGTTGACTAAACATGATGTAATGACATAGGTATCAAATACTAATTCACACAGGTATCATCTACTCACACATTTCGATCCCTAATTCACACAAATACTACATTCTTAGTATCAACTTCTAAACCATGCAAGTTTCAAATACTATTTCACATCAGATACTAAAATCACACAAGTATTAAACACTAAATCACACAAGTATCAGATACTAAAATCACATAAGTGTTAAACATTAAATAACTAAAGTGTCAAATTCTAACATCTTACATGAATTGAATACTAATTTACAAACTAATTCACACAAGTATCAAATAATAACAATACAGGCTTCAAATATACAAGAATGCTAACAAATCTCTCATGGATCAAGTACTCATTCATAAAGTTTCAAATACTAATTCACTGGATTATCAAATGCTAATTCACACAAGAAATAATTTCTCAAATCACACAAGTATCAAAAACAAGTATCAGATGCTCGAACATGTCATGTCTTGACAGCAGCACAGACTACTTCCTCATTTAGTCGCCCACGCTGCTCTCTCTCTCTCTCTCTCTCTCTTTCCCTCTCTCTGTTTCACACACGCACACACACACACACACTCACACGCTAGTAGATCGGTGCAGCTACTTAGTGTCTTCATTTCATCTACTGCTCGTTTGAGGAGACATTGCATGGTCAAGGGTAGGATCACTACATCATTTTTTCTCTCTCTGTCTCACACACACAAACACACACACACAGTGTGTGTATAAAGATTAGGGTTTAGAGATCAGAGTTAGGGAATAGAGTTAAAGAATCGGATTTAGAGATCAGGGTTAGGGAATAGAGTTAAAGATAAGGGTTTAGAGATCAGAGTTAGGGAATAGAGTTAAAGATAAGGGTGATTGCATGGTGAGTGTATAGTAATTGTATAATGAGTGTTTGGTGATTGTATGCTGAGTGTATTTTGACACACTTTGGTGCTACATGGTGATTGTATGGTGAGCACTTTGTGAGTGTAATATGCTCCTTTGATTGTATGGTGAGTGTATATTAAGTATTTAGTGATTGTATGGCAAGTGTACGGTGAGTGCTTGGTGAATGTGTTTTGACTGTATGGTGAGTGCATTTTGATTACATGGTGAGTGTTTGGCGATTTTATGGTGACTGAGTATTGACCATTTGGTAAGTGTATTTTGATTGTATGGTGCTTTATGGTGACTGTATGGTGAGTGTATGAGTATATGGTGATTGCGTGGTGAGTGTATAGTGGTTGTATTGTGAGTGTATGGTGATTTTATAGTGATTGTATGGTGAGTGTTTGGTGAATGAATAGTGACTGTATGGTGAGTGAATGGTGGTTGTATGGTGAGTGTGATTTACAGAGAAAACACACATTTCTTCAGATGCGCTCATTATTATCACTCATGTATTTATGTGGATGTTGTTTAAGGTGGTGTTTGACATAAAGCAGCATGTGGGGTATTCCCTATGAAGTCATCTCGGCTCCTCCCCTGGAGGGTGAAACTGTATGATGTCACAGAGTCTTGCGCTGGTGTCAATTTTCTGTTTCAGATCAGTTCAGATGGAGGAGCTACACTACTGCATGTGAGTAACGCGCGCGCACACACACACACACACTCATACATTCTTATACACAGGACTTCATGCTACATACCTCACATACTGATTATACAAAAATAAATAATTAAATAGGGAATTATTAAACAGGATGTGTGTGTGTGCGTTGGTTGTGTGTCTTTGTGTGTGTGTGCATGAGAGTGTAGAGTGTGAATCAGTGATAACAGAATCTTAAAAGTTCTCTCTGTTTCTCTCTCTTTCTCCCTGTGTCTGTCTCTCTGTCTCTCTATTTTTCTCTGTCTCTGTCTCTTTCTCTCTCTCTCTCTCTCTGTTTTTAAGCATTTTGGAGTGTGTATATATATCAGAACTGATATATTTCCAAAACACACACACACACACACACACACACACACACACACATACATTCACATAGGCAGATCCCTGAACAGCAACTACAGTGTCTGTGTGTCTGCAGTGTGTGTTTGTGTGTGCTTTCAGTCTCTTTTCCCCTTTTGGTTTGTTCCTGAACTGAACTTCTCTCTCTCTCTCTCTCTCTCTCTCTCTCTCTCTCTCTCTCTCTCTCTCTCTCTCTCTCTCTCTCTCTCTCTCTCTCCTTTAAGGGGAAAGGAAAGGGGAAGTCTTTGCATCAGTGTTTCCAAACCTCCAGGCAGTGAAAACTATTTTAACTGTTTTCCACACTCCTGTATAAAACTGAGTGACCCATGTGTTGTTACTCCCCTCAGTCAGTCCCTGGCCACTAACACCTGACCAGACCTTTAATGGATTAATGAGGTCACTCTCACACTAATGAGCCTTTAACAAGGCATGACTGGCCTTCAGCACTTCCTCACTCAGTAAAGAAACTCAGAATTGCTTATATCTGTAATTTGCTCATGCAAATTGTTGTCTGCTTCTGTTTTTATGCAACTTAGGTTAATTCTGCTCCTCCTCTCCACACTGCAGCGGACCATCTGTGGTAAGAATGACTCCTTGTGATCTTTTGCTTAGTTTCTGCAGTAAAAGTTTCCTGGCAGTTACATTTTTAGCTTTTAGCATGAGGATATTTTAACAGTATAAACACATTTACTGTTCAGAACATAACTGCGTAAACACGTGTTTACTGTTCAGATTATAACAGTGTGACCAAGTGTTTACTGTTCTGATTACAACTGTGTAAACACGTTTACTATTCAGGTTATACAAGTGTAAATATGTATTTGCTATTCAGATTATAACAATGTAAACATGTTTACTGCTCACATTATAAGTGTGTAAATGTGTTTACCGCTCAAATTATAATTGTGTAAACAATTTTACTGTTCAGATTATAATGAACATTTACTGTTCAGAGTAAACGTGTGTTTACTCTTCAGATTTTAACAGTCTAACTATGTGTAAATGTTTTTACTGTTCAGAACTGGTGTAAACTGGTTCTTACTATTCAGATTATGTATGTAAATATGTGTTTGCTGTTCAGATTCTAACAGTGTAAACACATTTATTTTTCAGATCATAACAGTGTAAACACATTTACTGTTCAGATTACAATTGTGTGAATGTGTTTCCTCTTCATATACTAACAGTGTAAACATGTTTACTGATCAGATTATAATTGTGTAAACAAATTTACAGTTTAGATTATAATGAACATTTGCTGTTAACAGTGTAAATATGTGTTTACAGTTCAGGTTATAAGATATTATGAGGACGGTGGTCATACACATTTCTTATTGCTAGTTTTCTATTGTTTTTTATTTTTTTGTCAAAGTGATAATCAGTCAGCCCCTGCGTGTGGTTGTGGACGTCCAGCGCAGGATGAGACATTAGTGCAGTTACAGAGATGATAATACATGCGTGTGTTTATGTTTATCACTTTTACTTCCTCTCTGCTTCATTTGAAGTTTCTGGAAATGAGATTACAAGATCAGAGAGTGTGTGTTATGCTCCAGGACACACAATCTTATTATCACAGTGTCTCTCGGTCCCTATGCTGGAACATCACACTTCAGTGCATTTGTCCCTCTCTGTGCGGTTCAGGCAGGTCAGCATATGCAAATGTCCAAATCTTCTCTGACTGTGCCCTCTAAAATCAGTGACATATCTAGAACTGACTGAAACCTGTGTACACTACAGCTCTACAGTCAGTGACATGTCTAGAACTGGCTGAAACTTTCTTACACTACAGATGTACAGTCAGAACTAGTGGCGAACTTATTACAGCACTGTGTTCAAAGATGTATCTAGAAGTGACGGAAACCAGATTATAGCTCTGTAGTCAGTGACGTTTCTAGAATTGACTGAAACAAGCTCAAACTTTGGCCTCATAGTCAGTGATGTATCTAGAACTGAGTGAAACCTGCTTACACTGTAGCTCTACAATCAGTTATGTATCTAGAACTGATGGAAACCTGATTACAGCTCTACAGTCAGTGTCATATCCAGAATTGACAGAAACTTGTTCACACCATGGCTCTAACGTTAGTGACATATTTAGAACTGACAGCTGGATGTAAATCAGGACACGATTGATCGATTCCTCTTCCAAATTATGTTGCTGGTTAATCGAAGGTGTAAGGTCTTCAGTCCAGCTCCTGAGGGACCGACCAATGGGAGAGCTCACTTACAACCATCTGCCTGGATAAAACAGAGAGAAACGTCCTGACTGGACAGTTTTCTGATTTTAATCCTTCTGTTCTTGTTTCTGTTCAGATGATGGAGCTATGGTGCTGGATGTTAGGGGCACTGTGGGCGGGACCGTGTGGCTGACCTGCAAGACAGATGACGAG
>JBBPCX010068179.1:0-12465 GCA_037974365.1 Hydrocynus forskahlii | reverse complement strand
GGAGGAGGGGGGGGTTATATCCCGCAGTGTGTTTCCAAACGGTCAACCCCCCTCCGCCCAATCCCCGTCCAACCTCTTAGATAGACCGAGTCAGTGAACAACTTCACGCGGATCCCTCAAAGCGAGAGACAGATAGAGGGTTAAAGAGGTGCCGCGCGGAACATGATGAAGGAGCCGCTAATGGTCGTTCATATAATCCCGCTATTGATTTTCAAGATCAATCCAATTACTTAAATGCTTTTATATACGGTTAATCATTTCTTGAAGCACTCAAAAAGGCCGGATTTATTGTTTCCGTGTATCCGCCGTCCCTAAAGGCTCAGACAGGGCACGGCGGATGTAGCCGGACCGCTCAATCTACATTATCAAAGCTGTTAGAGATCATAGGTTTAAAAAGACGTAATAATAAAATCCAGCATGATCACTGGACACACTTGTCCACGAGTTTTGAATGGAGTAACGAGGTCCTGCTGAACTGAATGGGACCTTAAAAGAGACATTCAGTCCAAAATGAGAAATGTAACCATTGCTACATCTTTTGTAAATTTTTTTCTGTTGTGCCACAGATCCAAATACAAGACTCTCCCTTTAAGAGTGAAGAAACTCCTCTTCTGTTCTGATGTATCTTGAAAACTACAACTGCCCCAGGAGATAGAAAGATCTTATTCTATCTCTATATAGATATATAGATAAATAAAATATTATATATAAAATATTATATATCCTCCACCTTCTCCAGGTCTACTCCCTGCCTCCTCACCATTCCACTGTCCTCCCTCTCACTCATGCAGAGGTTATGAATGATCGTTTGTTTAAAAACTAAGGGTGTCACGCAATTAAAAATAAATCCAATTACAAGCTCTCTGAATAATTAATAAAAATAAATCACACATTTTTGCTGTAAAAGTATTACAAAATGTAAATGGATTTTGGCATATAAGTGAATGAACAATCAACATTACAGACTTTCAGCGTCTCTTGTTTAATAACTTTTTTTGCACTGTTCATGTGCAGTAACGGTCACAGCAATCAAAAATATGACCCAATATGCTGAGGGGAAGAAAATAAAAAAATGCTTCAGCAAGAATAGTGATAGAACTAAGTCTGTCTATAAGGTGCAGTTTAAAACAACGTAAAGGTGTTCTGATGATTCATGCTGCCTTGTCGAAAAAAGGTACCGTAGCACAAATCAACAGCAGAGTTACTCGAATTATGCCACTTTGTGGAAAAATGCTCCCTTGAAGTTTACACAGCTGCCAGTGTCCCAGGGTAGCACAGATTTGAGAGCTTGGCACTGAATCCCAAGACTGTGGAACCACACATGCACAGAAAGGCACGGCGGCACATCTTGATGGATAGCATGTTTCGACAGAACACGAGACCAGGTCAGAGTCATGTGTCAGGTGATTAATTAGCGTTGTAATTGATTGTAATTAACGCATTAAATACAAAATATATTTTATATTTTGTATAATATTGAATTTTATATTAGAAAATGAATTTGGGGTAATATTTAGGTTGATTTTCCCCAAGGTGCTTGTACAATATGCTATACGCTGCTGGAACATATTGCTTCACTCCATAGTTTCTCTCAGTATTTCCATGTGTGAACAATGGAGAAATCCTCAGAACTATCCTTAGGATGCCTTCAGAAATTAATTAATTAATTAAAAAAAAACAGTGGAACTGTGCAAAAGAGGCATGAACTAAATGGGATCTTAAAGAGACATTGAGGCCAAAATGAGAAATGTAACCATTGCTACAACTTCTGTAAGCATTCTGTTGTTCTGCAACAGTCAAATGAGCGAGATTCTCACTTTGAAGGCTTCTGTTGATATATCTTGAAAACTACAGCTGCAGGGTTTTTTGGAGGTTTTCCACAAAGCATGCTGGGTACTGTAGTATGAGAACACTGACAAAATCCACATATAAACTGATTTAAACATAAAAAAATATCATATATGAAACGCTAGTTCGCAGGGCCACAATGTTCCTACAGTATTATTTAAATTTAATATAACAGGAAAAAAAAAATCACACATTTAGTTGTGGCTAAATTTGTGATTATATTAATCACACAACTGTCCTCAGATTTGTTTACAGGCCTGCAGAAGTTATATATACATATATATATTACCCACATACACTAATAAAAATGTCCTATGTAGGAAGCCATTCCCAGGGCTGTAATATGTAGTCCCACAAAGCATGCTGGGTATTGTAGTATAAGAATACTGATTGACAAAAACATATAAACAAATGTAAACATAAAACATTAACAATATAATAAATAATAGGTTGCTAGTGCATTATGCTAGTTTTGGGTCAGAATGTTCCTGAATGTTCATTTAGTCAGCTTTACTCGTGGTTTGGCTAAAAAGGCACAAAGAGTAAATGGTGGCTAAATTTGAGATGCTATTAATCACACAGGCTTGTTTGCTGAATAAATTTAAAAAACACTGAAAAACAAACAAACATTCATACAACCTGAACACTAGCCAAGGCTGACTATTGGTCAGCCTTGACGTGGAAACACCACGTCTAATGTTCACGTTTCTCCGTGTTATTCCTGTTAAAGCGTGTGTTTTTTACCCTAAAACTGTGGAGCTACGCTAAAAAGCCTTATGGTTCTTTGTGCTGAATGAAGGAGTGCTACTGTTTCTCAATGAGGCCACGTGTCAGGCTTTGCGGGGCAAATACACCATAATGGACAAAAGTATTGGGACATACCTGTGTTTCAGGGTTTGAGCTAGTTCCTTTACTTCCAGTGAAGGGTAGTCTTAATGCTTCAGTACACCAAGACATTCTGAATAACGCAATGGTTCAAATTTTGTGGAAACAGTTTCTGGAAGGCCCTTTTCTATTCCGGCATGCCTGTATCCAAGTGCACAAAGCAAGCTCCACAAAGACATGGCTGGATGAGTTCGGTGTGGAAGAACTTGACTGGCCGCACACAGCCCTGACCTCAACCTCATCCGACACCTGGAACTGGAACGGAGATTGCGAGTCAGGCCTTCTCGTCCAACATCAGTACCTGAGCTAATAAATGCTCTACAGAATGAATGGGCACACATTCCCATTTCCACAGAAACTCCAAAATCTTGTGGAAGGCCTTCCAAGAAGAGTGAAAGCTGTTCTAGCTACAAAGGGGTGGGACCAACTCCAATTTAAAGTAAATGTATTTGAATGCAATGCCATTAAAGTGCCTGTTGATGGAACGGACAGGCGTCCCCATACTTTGGTCCACACAGTGTAACTAACACGGACTGGAGGGGAAGGAAGACGCCACAGTAAAACAAAAACAGCACCAAACAAAACTTACTTTGGGAGGTTCTGCAGGCTTGGAAGGAGTGTTGACATTCAGAAGTTGGTGTGAATGAACTGGAGGCTCTTCCAGAGGTCCTCTCCCAGTTTATGTGGGGTTTATCCGTCTAATCTGACTACAGAGGCCACCATCTGCTCGCTGCTCACTTCAGGACCTCACCCAGCGATTAGCTCTCCACTCCTTCCCCCGAATTAGTCGAAAACGGGCTCAAAATGTAGCCTGTGCGCAACTTGGACAGGTTGTTTTGCACGCTGCCTGTTGCTCGCGCCAATTAGGGACTCACACCTAGTCTGAGACTGTTGCCATGGTAACGGGACGCACCTGTCTTTATTGAGGGTGATTGAAGTACCTCTTCAAATCACTAACACTGGCTGCATCTGTTTAAATAGGCACCAAATTAAAGCCTAATTTAAAGGGTCCATAACATCCTTTTTTTAAATGCATTTTACTTAGCCCTGCATGCATGTTTGTGTGGGTTCATTTACTTTTCAATTACCATTATTTCCCAATTCCACCCCTTAGATTTAAACAGGGTTTGCCTTTAACCCTCTGGCCCTCCTCGTTTTTATTATACATTCAGCTCCCTCGTGGCCACTTTTGGCCAATTGAAACCCATGAAAACTACATTTTTAATTCCTTGTTATTTACACTGTTAAATCAACACTTGAGCAATGTAGTTTTTAGTGTTTTCTTCCAGATTATGTCATTTATCCATTTTTGGCCAAGTGAGCAATTTTATATAATATTTTATATAATGGCCATATATTTATATATAATTTTTATATATTGGTATAAACTTTTTTGCTATTTTTTTCAATTCTTGTCAAAAGTATCAAATATCTATTCCTTTGGGGTTTTTTTTTAATCTTTCAAATACCAGTTTGTGCACAATGCACTTGTTGGTGAACAACCTCAAAAATGGTCATTTTCTCTATTCTCAGTGCCGCTGGGTCCAAAAATGGAACAAATCTGAAATATGTAACTGCTTAACAGCAAACACTGAATTTTATTTTCATGCACAAACACAAAACCATTATCTGACATCCTTAAGGTCAGACCTATGTCAAAATTGTGTCACTCATTGGAGTGCAGTGAGCCATCATACTCCACTACTGGAAACTAAGATTATTATATAAAATTGCTCGGTTGGCCAAAAATGGATAAATGACATAATGTGGTAGAAACCTCTAAAAAGTACATTTCTTAAGTGTTGAGTGTAGAATGAAAGCATTTTAACCTAATTTGTATGATTTAACAATGTAAATAATAAGGAATTTACAAATGTAGTTTTCATGGGTTTCAATTGGCCAAAAGTGTCCATGAGGGAGTCAAGCGTTACAATTGGATATATGGAGTATATTATTGATATATTTAATGAGTTGAAGTTAAAAATTAATAGATCTGAAAAACCTCCAGACCCTTGGGAAATTTCATTCCATATGCATTAACACAGCTAAAATGGTCAAAAAGAAGCGAGTGAAGTGGACACAAATGGCCCACAGGAGGGCCAGAGGGTTAAGCCTCAAACAGTATTGTGCAAACTTCCATTTCTTTATATTTTGCTTCCAAAGAGCCAGGCTCCCTTGTATTTTTTAATGTAATCTTTCAAAGTCCTGTCATAGAAACTGACCTGTTTCATGTTTATTTTTGTTTGTTAAGACACACAGTGACCCATGTATGAATCATTCAAGCAGAACAAGGAATATGTAACTTAAGGCCTGAACCAGTGAAGAAACAGGTGCAACAGTCATCCTTGAATAGGGGAGGAGCATGTTGGGAATTGAAAGCAGCCCAACCAGTCGAAGACACTTGGGCTAGGTTCCCTAGCGATTTCAGATCTGCGATGAGGTGGTGACCTGGAGCCCCGATGGTGATCAGTCAGGCTTGACAGATGGGCAGCGGTTCCCTTTGGAGAAGATGGTCCAAAGAGAGCTATGGGAGACAATAATTTAATTGATCTGGAAAGGGAAAAGTGGCCATTTTTTGTCACACATGAATACACCACAGCATACAGTGTGAAATTCTTTCTCTGTATTTAACCCATTCACCAAGTGAAGTGATGGGCAGCCAGGGGAGCGGTACCTTGTTCAAGGGAGCCTCAGTGGTGCCACAGACAGTCCTTGGATTTGAACCCATGACCTTCTGTTTGCAGGGGCAACCCCCGAACCACCAGGCCACCAGCTACCCAACAAAAACACCCTAAATTATTTTACTTTGAAAAAAGTTCACTTGAGTAGAGTTTACTGTACATGTTTACTTGAAAAAAGTTCACTTAAATATGTGTTTTCTGTTTTGTTTTGTTCTGGGGTTGTTTTTTTTTTCATTTTTTCCCAATTTCATTGAATCCAGTTCCACCCACTAGCTAAAACACTTGCCATCACATGATACCACCAACACTGGGCGGGTGAAAGCTAGCACATGCTTCCTTTGAGTCATGTGAAATGCCACCAAATAATCTCGAACTGCGACCAGTGCGACAGTATTGGATGGCATAATGCGCTTGGAGCTAATTTCTGTTGTGTCAGTTAACAGACACATGTACTGGATAGCGTCACACTAACTCTTACACAACCAGAGAGCGTAAAACCACTTACATCCATTTCTTCATTAAGGTGGTACAGACTTGTAGATGTTGTTTTTGGACTAGATGTGGGTATGACTCACTGTATAAAAATGAACAAAACGTCACTGCTGCAGGCAAACATTTCAGACAGTGCCGGCATTCACAAATGTGTCTTAAACAAGTGTCCTGACTTTAAACCATTCACCAAGTGAAGCAGTGGGCAGACAGGAACGCAGTGTGCAGGGATGGTACCTTACTCAGGAGTACCTCAGTGGTGCCACTAGCAGTCCTGGGATTCAAACCCACAACCTTCAGATTGCCGGACCAACTCCCTAACCACTAGGCAACCAGCTGCCCCTAAGTTTACACAAGTCTGGGTGACCTGAATGAAGATCTGGACGCAGTGTGAGCAAGTTAAGAGAAGTTCTGGTGATGTATTTTTACAGAAATGATTTGAGCCATTTGGGTGACCATGGATTTCTAGTGTTTATTTGCAACATTAGTCCTGTAAAACCAGGGCTAAACTGATGCAGCGATATGTAAGAAATATGTCAATTTGATTTTTCTTTACAGAATTATTCCTTTTCTTAATAGTTTGTCGTGAAGAGAATCCAGACTAAATCTCCATTTTTGAAGAGGCAGGCACTCCAGTCAAAAGTCTTAGCATTTTTCAGCAGGGTTTGTAGTGTTGTTGTGGAAAATGGTTGAAAGACTGAATGAGGAAGAAAAAGTACAGAGAGTATGGGTGTCAAACTCTTACTCAAGTAAAAGTACCCATAGGAAAAGGAAGTCAAACTGCGATCTCATTAATATCACTGTAGTTTCTCCTACATCAATTAGATCAGATGGAAAAGGCAAAGAAGACTTTTGCTTAAGTCTCCTGCTGCTCAGCTGTTTCTCCTGAGCCAAAGACCCCAGTCGCCTCCTGTGTCCCCTCTGGAGTTTTAGCAGATCATGCTCAGATAGATAACAGCACTCAGCTGAACAAAACACAGGAATCTCAGTCTGAACTCGACATTTTCTAAGACTCTAGTACTGTTTGGATGGGTTTTCCATGGGGAGGTGGGGTATTCTAAGTTTCCCTCAAGACATCGCTAGTGTCGATGATTCACACAGAGGAAACCTCAGAAGAAATGAAAAAAAAGTGGCTGCTCAATTGATACACTGCCTTCACTCATAAACAGGAGCTGAATGCATGTAAAACATTCCGTTTATCCAATTTATTTTGTTTACTCGTTGTTTAACCAGAGTCACGGTGTTGCAGTGGGTAGCAAAGTTGCATCACAGCAATAAAGTCCTGGGTTTATTCATGGCTGGGATGACTGGGGGTCTTTTCTTTGTGGAGATGGCATGCATGTCAGGTGAATTGGACTTGCTAAATTGTCCCTAGGTGTGAATGTGTTCGTATGTGTGTGTGCCCTTTGATGCACTGGTGGCCTGTCTAGGGTGCTGCTCTGTAACCCCATTACTGCTGGGATAGGCTTCAGCAACCTATTTATGGATAAGTGGCTCATTTAATGGATGGACATAGTTTATCCATCCACCTTACTGTGAATGTCGTGTGTCATTAGCATGTGAAGTTGCAGCCAGCAGTCAACATCACTGTATAAAATCAAAATTTTCCGACAGTTTGCGTGTGTTAACGGTCCATGTACCTGAGAAAGGACACTACGTGACGTAGTGCCACAGAGAGCACAATAAACTTCTTGGAGTCCTGGCAAACATTCCTTTTCCACAGCATTTTACTGTCAGTTAGTACCTCAACTGGACTGAAACTTGGGGGGTGTTCTAAGGCTCCTTTTATTGAAACCCCTTCATGCAGTTCATATATGAAAGTTAAAAATGCCAAGAAACATGCAAATCCATACAGAATATCCTTACAATCAGCCTACAGCAGTTTAGCCCCGGCCATTGACACTGAAGTTGTAAGGAGTATTTCATGCCGACCTGTTTTTTTGAATAAGGCAGCCAATCAGAAATCAGAACAGATGCTCATTTACATCCATCAGTTGGGCTCTTTTTAAAATGATTTTTATTAAACAGTTTAATGCAGTGTGTAAACACGGTCATGTTTCAAAATGTACCATATCAAAATGGACAGCTCACTTATAAGGAATGGTTCAGCCTGGATGTTTTGAACAAGGCCAACCAATCAGGACAGAGCTCCTTTGCAAATCACTGCAAACGGTCATGAAAAATGAACAACTGGTACATGAAACCACACAAATATCATAAAGCTACACAAAAACATGCCCAAAGTCTAGCTAAATGGAAGAATCTCTACGTTTTCAAAGTAACACCCTTTTAGGATTGCCATCCGTCCCGTATAATACAGGTTCACCCCAAATTTGAAAATAAAATGCTGTGTCCCTATTAAATCAGCATGGGATGTGATTTATACCATACAATTGTATACGTTATTTTATAGCCTACACTAGGTCTTCGGGGTGCTGAAAGTAACACACCATCAAACAAATCCTCCAAGTGGAGAAGAGATATTGAACTACTAAGTGAAGAGCTCCGTTAGTAGTTCAATGTGCAGTGGCACCCTAAAGACCTGCCACTGTGACTCATTGTGGTTTTTCTATGCCACTAACTTTCCTGTGCAATAAGAATATGATTCCAGCGCAACATCATTATGCTCAATAATATATGTATATATGGTGCACTATGTTTTATTCTGGTAGACTAAGCTTCACATCCCACTCACATTGCTGTTACACTGCTACCTTGTCTATTTATTGTCTATTTATTGTAGTTTTCTAATGTCCACACTTGTCTATTTATTGTTTGTCTTTTGTCTGCTGTCGGTTGTAACCTGCTCTCTGTTGAATGTTGTATGTTGCTGTATGTTGCACCGTGGTCCATGGAGAAACATTGTCTCATCTCACTATGTACGTGTACACAGCCACTGATAACAATAAAGGATCCTTTAACCTTGAACGTTGCCTTCCTTGCTTGTGCAATTTCCAGTCAGTTGCAGATTTAAATGAAGGACCAAATGTGAAAGTAGTCAAGATACAGGTTTGAATGGAAGACAGAACACCAGTAGGTCAGCCCTGTCCAGATGAACACCAGGCACACTCTATAGTTTGCTGTCGAGCTTTTTCAGTAACACTTGGAGGGGCGTCTGACCTTAAGCAGCACGCAGCAGGTGCTTCCCATGTCCGAGCAGCTAAAGAGCGAATTACCCAGTTCCCTTTACAGGTGGACATGGTGTATCGTTTACTGTATTGTTTAATAATAATTAAAATGTACATGAGCAACATTTAGCCTACTTTAGCCTATATTATGTTTACAACAACCAATATAGATTTCCTTACAGTAATCAGCATAACTAGCAATGAATCGTATCCCCATTCCATCCATTCTCTTCTGATTAGGATCGTTGATTTATAATTAATAAATAAGAAATACAGTGTATGACAATTATTAAAACGTTTAAACGCATTATGCTGCCTTTTACACTGATGCACACTACTGTATGTTTGATTTTATTATGTATTGTAAGGTGTCCTTGGAAGGCGCCTATAAATAAAATGCATTTTTTATTATTCTTAAACCTTAGTCTATTCTGTAAACATGATAAGCTACACATGTTTTTTTCTCACTTTGATAAACAAAAAGGTCAAACATGGTTTAGATTGTCTTGTATTTAATAATGCTTTTCTAATGAATGACTCCTCTACAGTTAACTGCTGCAAAGTCAACACACCGCTAAGCACAACCTAAGCTTTGACATTGCTGATTGTGCACAGAAGGTGAATCAGAAAATCTTTCGAGACTCAAAAATTGCCAGGAAAATTTCTTGTGGGAGAACAAAATCGGAGGCAGTAGTAAAAGATGTCCTTGCACCAAAGGCAGTGGAAGAAAATTTTGAAATTTTCGTCTCAAAGTGATGCCTCAAAAAAGGGAAACAGGAAAAAGTACATGAATACATGATTGTGGAAAGATGAGCAAAATGGTTGATTTCGTAGAAAGTCCTACTGAATTTGCAAGAGGAATTGTGAACTGCACTCTTTTGAAAAAAAGTCGCTGAAATAGTTTTGTGAATTTTTTATGTAGAGTTCAGAGAAATCTTATAGTATCTCACATCAAGATGGCTTTCACTCAATCCAACCACTCTTAGCTCTGCAAAACTGGTCTGTCTTGAAGTCGTACCTCATCAGCCTTGGGTTCGACTGTCCCAGACAAATCTGCACTTAGCTGAAGCTCAACACTGGTGTTGATGGAGTGCAGTGACGTTGAGGAGGTTTATCTTGTTTACTGTCATAATATTTTGAGCCATTTTGAAAATGTTGTGCAGAAGCTTAAAGCCAGTGGTATCACCTGTGTAGAGCCATATTCCATTACACATTCCTTTAGAGCCCACTGACCCAGAGACGAGAGGACCACTTCGATGGATACCTGACAAAAATGAAGCTGCAGTTGATGGAGGCAAGGCAAAGGAAGAATTCACTGCATAGTGTGGCACTTTCTTGTGGCCAGGGCACAAACACACATGACTGACAGCAGGTGCAACACTCATGTTGATTTACACATACACTATATGGACAAAAGTATTGAGACACACCTGGGACGCACTCCAAAATCTTGTGCAAAGCATTCCAAGAAGAGTGTAAGCTGTTGTAGCAGAGAAGGCGAGTCTAACTCCATAATGTACTTAATGTACTTGAATGCAATGTCACTAAAGTCGCTGTTGGTGTAATGGTCAGGTGTTCCAATACTTTAATCCATATAATGTAAGTGAATGGGAAAAGGGAGTGCAGGAGATCCGGTGCAGCGTGGTGGCTGGTGAAGGGGATAGTGGCTGGTGTTGTCCCTGGCTTGGGGTCTTTAGGTAGTGCATCGGTAGTAAGAAACTAGTCATGGGGCACCGGAATCTTCGGGAGCCTCATGGGTGGTCCTCAGGGCTGGAATCTGTGGCAATGAAGCAGAAGGTAAAGCAATTAAATCGGCATAGACATCGAAGTCCCTATGCTATGCCACGGGGTTCCTTTTATACTTGCCCCCCTCTTCGTTGACGGAGACTAATTAATCGTCGTCAGGTGCAGCCCATTCTGCGGCACGCGAGTGGAACGGGAGCTGTCCAAGGTGCTGAGCGGAGGTGAGTAGTTGGAATGGTGCTGCTATTTCAGCACCTTGCCGCAGCCGAGGGAGGACCGCCTGCCACGTGATGCCCAACACAGCTGTCACAAAAGAAGAATTGTTTGACTTTTCCAACAGTAACTGTCTTTACTGTCTTCAGTCCCTCTCTCTAGGATGGTAAGATCACCTTCAGCGACCTTGAGAAGATATGTGAAACGTTCAGTCTCACCTGTAGACTGAACATGAATCAGCTCTATGATGAGGGCTTTACAGCCAACTGTCTTCTTTAGAAGCTTCCGGAAGACGGTCAATGGAAGAGCAAAGCCTTGGTTAAGACGTGGATGGCTGGTTTTCAAGCACCAGTTATGTATGTCATTCCACTTGTTTGTCATCCTGGTGAAGATTCTCTACAAACACCCTGCTGAAGCTACAATGCTCAAAATGTAGGAGATGACTGACAGCATATTTGGTAGAACAGATGTTGGATACAGCCATCCAGCTCATAGCCAACTGTGTTCTGGAGAAGCTTCAGGAAGATGGTCAACAGAAGAGCAAAGAGGTGGCTGTGAGGTGGATGGCTGTATTTCAAGCTTCGGATCAATCATGTTCAGAACTGGTGCACCTGATCTCACTGAACTTTGATCTGTCCAATGCAGTGAGGAGTGACAAGAAATAAACTTGTTATTTATTTCTGAAAGGTTGAAGTTACTATGGTTTTTGTTTGATTGAGATGGATGCAGTGTAAAGGTTTCCGATGTCGGATTACATGTACAGTTTTAAGTTACTCTTTTATTTTTGTTATTTTGGCTTGCAGTACAGCGCTTCAAACCACATGTATTGGGATCAGGAGAGGGGTACTTGGGGGAATTTCTTCACACAGAACCCATTTACCCATTCACTGATAAAGACTGTGGTGCTGCTACATTAGCATCCCCCCTTCCAATTTCTAATGAATCAATGCTACATTTATGCATGGCAGTTTTCTACTGTTGCGGGATTTAAACAGGTGAGGGTGAATGAAAGGTACCAATCAAAGGCAGCTTTAAAAGTATTTGCAGAGTATAATGAGAACTGTGCACAAATGTTTCTAGGGATGTGGGAAAGGGGAACTGAATGGGCCTGCAGCATCCCAAGACTGCAAGACTGGTTAAGACCTTGTATTCCTATGTTGTTTTTTGTATATAATTATTTTTTTCAAATCTGCACCAGCATTAATGCTGTATAGTCATTAGAGCAATGCGAGACACTTCCCTTGCCAACTGTTGGTGCATTTTTAAAACACAACCAGGTTTAAGTGTTCAGAGTAAAAGTGTATGCAGTGATAGACTTGTCTCCATGCCTAACATTGATTTTATAATATCAAAATGTAACACATTTATTTTTTGTTTCCACTATAGTAACTTTGTCACAAGTGATGAGGCTATTCTAGCATTGAGCGTTTGGTGTCTGGTTGGTTGTACCTCAGTTCAACTGCCTAACATGTGAAATA
>JBBPCX010068178.1:0-12465 GCA_037974365.1 Hydrocynus forskahlii | reverse complement strand
GTGTGTGTGTGTGTGTGTGTGTGTGTGTGTGTGTGTGTGTGTGTGTGTGTGTGTGTGTGTGTGTATGTGGGTGTGTGCGTGTATATATGTGTGTGTGTGCGTGTGTGTATGCGCTGCGATGGATTGGTGACCTGTCCAGGGTGTTTCTCCCCCCCCCCCGTGACCACTGGGATAGGCTCTAGTATACCCTTCGATCCCATTTTAGGATAAGTGGCTCAAAAAATGGATCAATGGATGGATGGAGCTGAAGTCCTGTTTCTAAATAGAATATATTATTATATGCTATATATTACAGAAATATAATCGCAAATGTAACAACAAATATTCAAAGAAAAAGTGGGTGTTAAGTTTTTCAAGCATAAAAAAGATTAATAGTTAAAATGTTTTTTTTTTAATGATTTGTTTAGAGTCCATATCCTACTTTCTTTTGTTTTGCCTGAGGTCCATATTTAACCCTGAGAACCCTGATAGTGTATCAGTTAACTGATTTCAACAAATATAAAACAATGTAAATCAGCCCAAAACCTCGGTTTGCTTTCCTACACGTTCGCCGTTTGCTGCGCTTTTACTGGGCACGCCGCCGCTCGGCTGCTCTCCGGACCACCTCCCTCCCCTCTGCGGGCTTTCCCTGAAAGTTCTCGCGGGTTCGGAGATCTTGCGGGGTTTTTTTTACATTTGTTTCTAAAATATAAAATAAAAGAAATGTGGACATTTTTGTTTGTATTTGTGATGCATTTTTTAAAACCCCAGTAGTGGCTTTTATTATTCTAACATGTTTTTTGGTTCTAGGTGACAAAGACACACCAAACAAAGCTCAGCATGACATCTGAGGCCTCAAGCACCAACACAAACCAGGGGAACTTACATAGGAGTTGTTTGGTCGTATGATGACAATTTACCATTTATTGTGCTGCTGGCATGGCTGTTCTGGCTGCTGTGCCTTTAAGGCATGATATGCAAATGATCTCAGTTCTGATTGGCAGCCTGTTTGGCGTCTCTTTCAAAAAGCAGTTGGAGGTGAAACACTTCTTATAACCTGAATGTGAGTGTGTGGGATAAAGTGGTATAGACTGAATAGGTGATCCAATAGGTGTCCAAACTTTTGGCCAGCTCTGCCCTTGTACTTAAAGGAGCCATGCTTCGTCCTGACCTTGCCAAAAATGGGCAGGCACCAGGAGGGAGAGAGGCTTTTATGGAAAGTGTCTGCGCATGGTTTAGTATGTCACCTTGCACAGAGGAGAGTGCTTGCACAAGCAGAAAGAAGCTGTTGTCCGGCTCTTGGGTGGGCTGTGGGGAAAAAAAATCAGGCTTACCTCAGCTTTAATCTTGTTGTCTCCAAAGCACAGGTGTTGGAGGTACGCAGCGGCGTTGGACTGAACCGAGGGGAACTGATGCTGCAGCATCTGAATCACTTCAGGCAGCTCAGGATCTCTCCATCCAAACTCCCTACAGAGAGAGAGAGAGAGAGAGAGAGAGAGAGAGAGAGAGAGAGAAAGAGAGACAGAGAGAGAGAGAGAGAGAGAGACAGAGAGAGAGAGAAAGAGCAAGAGAGAGAGAGAGAGAGAGAGAGAGACAGAGAGACAGAGAGAGAGAGAGAAGCAGAGAAAGAGAGATTTAACACTTTTCATCCACTTCTTACACCGTGGGAGGAAAATAAAACAGTTGAAAAGTTCTGAATCCCTGATATTAATGACTGATTCTAATAAGCGAGTCCTGAGCATTATACATTTTTTAAAATTAGCAGGAGGCTAGATCTAAATATTTAATATTGTTTAACCCAGAGCAGCTATATCAAAGTTTAAAACTATTCATCTAGGCAGCAAATGTAAATTTCACCTGTGAAAACACTGTATAACAAAAATAACACAAGTAAACACCAATATAGTAAACAAGTAATGAGAAATTTAAAACTAGATTGAAAAAAGTCTTTTGAACTATTAAGGCAACAGACCTCATCATTATAGATGAATCATCAGTGGACCGGACTTAACTTAATGAAGGACTGATTTAAAAATACCAGGTATTGGACAACAACTAAGAATAACACTGGACATCCTCGAGAAGAGAGGACTGGAAATGGCTAAACAGAGACACTCCAAACCCTTTACATTGTGTTTTTATTCTAATATTAGTGGTTTTCTGAGC
This sequence comes from Hydrocynus forskahlii, assembly GCA_037974365.1. Classification (NCBI taxonomy): domain Eukaryota; kingdom Metazoa; phylum Chordata; class Actinopteri; order Characiformes; family Alestidae; genus Hydrocynus; species Hydrocynus forskahlii. The sequence goes on along the minus strand of JBBPCX010068178.1, from coordinate 10,320 downwards.
AAGTACATGTTTATGGCTCAGAAAAATAGCCCTTTCTCACATGGCTATAAAGGTACAGTACTGTGTATAAATATCAAATAAATTAAAAATAAACAACTAAAAGAAACTAATAAAGAAATTATTAAATAAAGCCATTAAGACATTTTAGATGCACAGATCATTTCTGAATGATGCCGATGCTGGCTGAGACAGCTGTATAGCTATAATACAGTTCCCATCCCTTTCATAAAAAGTTATGCTCAAATCTCCGGGTAAGCAATCTGGCAAATAAGTCTTGTAAATAAATAATGACAATACATTATTTGTTATTAAGTAACTTCTTGAAATATTGCACAAAACGTCTCATCACACAGTGAAAGTGACCATTTTTTCCTCATACGTGAACACACCCCAGCACACAGTGTGAACAGTATGAAATTCTTCCTCTGCATTTAACCCATTCACCAAGTGAAGCAGCGGGCAGCCAGGAACACAGAGCCCAGGGAGCAGTGTGTGGGGACGGTATGCTCAAGGGTACCTCAATGGTGCCACTAGCAGTCCTGGGATTCAAACCCATGACCTTCTGATCACAGAGGCAACGCCCTAACCACTAGGCTACTAGCTGCTCCTTTGGGGCAAAGTCCTTTGGTGTCTGGTTCATGACATTTAAATCCACAATATATGTTATTCTTGTAAAATAAAGAGATTCAATTATGCAAAGCGTATAGTAGGTGTGCCAGGAGGACCCATTTTCTCAGTTAACTTTCTGACTGAATTTGTTCCACAGCAACTGCTTCCCTTTATTATATTATTGCTCTGAACCACAGAAAATGGAAGGTGGTATGAGGAGTGTGTGTGTGTGTGTGTGTGTGCCTTCTTGTGCTACTACAACAATTCTCTTCTCCATCAGTGCACCATCCTCTCTGGGATCTGTTCATTTTCGTAGATGCCGGGTCATTTGAAATAGATGAGAGAAAATGGAGGCAGTGTGAGGATTGATTGTGCCGAGCCGAGGCTTTAGTGGTGATACTTCAGCCCCTCTGATATGACCTCAGAACAGGACGGTAATGACAGTAAACCCCCCCAGAATTCTGGACTGGAGTCGGATCCAGTATTGCAGTACACACAGCTCATCTTCACTCCAATCCCCCGCAGCTCAGCTGGGAAACAGATTCTCAACGCGACTATCGTGGTTCAACAAATCTCCTGAGTAAACACACGCATAAAGGAGCCTGCAGGCCTATAAAGCTGCCTATATACCCTCCGTCTACACACATATGGAACACATGGCGAAGGAGACTCATTCAAACGGACGTTTTTCAGGCCCTCCGCTGCTTTAAGCATGATTCTCTCCTGCACTTCATGTAGGATTCCCATCAAGTTCTGTCAAATCTCTCCTCCGCTGAGGCTTACACAGGTTTACAGGCCCATTTTCCTCAGCATGGCTGCCGTTGAAGAATAAAGCCTCGAAATGAATGCCTTTCTCAGCCTGTCTGATAATGACTGAGGGGACCAGACGCTGGACGCAGTGTCCCTAAAGAATAGCGAGGCACAAAGGCCTGTTTTGCACAGTTTTCCGTCTTATGTTTGATGTACGTTGTTTGTTTACTTAGTTTCAGGCAGGAGCTATGAAGCGAATGTAACTTACAAGCAAATGTGTGGAAACCAATAGACTAATTAACTGATTTTAGAGAAAAATTCCAAATGCCAAAACTTTGCACACACCAACTTGTTTTTTCCCCCCAGTATATTGAATTCAGTGCACAAAGTGTGCATTAAAATGCATTAATTTTGGCAGTATTTAAAAATGTAAAAAGTGTGATGTGGCTCCTTACGGCTATATAGCAGTATAATAAGACAAAAACTCACTGCCTACTGACAGAATTGGGAAAAATATACAAATATAAAATTATGTACAGATATAAACAATTAAGACTTCAAGTGAATTAGTAATATAATAAAGTGGCTATTGTTCAGATGTTGTACTCATTCCAATTATGTTTGCTGTTTATAAAAAAAAATTCAAAACAATTGTCATGCTTGCATATTACTCAGCTTATTATTCAGACAAACATCTGAAACTTATGCTAATAACTGGTATTTCTGAAAAGATTTATTTGGGCTGGAACTGATTACATCTATCACTTCCTAATGGTGTAATACATCACCAGGTTACAGTCAGAAATAGAAAGATGTGCTCAATCAGCTGCTTTAGCATCGAATGGGTTGACCTGAGATTAGGACCCACTTTACAGCAAAAGAGAGGAATCTTTAACAGACATAGATATAACAGACCATTTTATTCATGGCACATACTTGCGTACCTAGATTGTTTGCCCATAAAAGCATTATTACCCAAAATAGAAAGCAAACACATTTATGCTAAAGGTAGTTTGTGATACAAACCTGTTAGCTTATTAGCTTCAATTGTTAATGTAAAATCTTTCAGACATATTTTGGCAGATTGGACAAATCGAACAGTTTTATTTTATCTGACCAAACAATCACTTTAAGGTCCTACAAGAAGGCCACTGATGTAAAAGGCCTCTTGTGGAAGGTTCTAGCTGGGTAGATAAACATCAGTTCTAATACAGGCAGCAAGTCTTACTGCTGGGGATCTGCCTCAAGGTCCGCCGGCCTCTCACCGAAATGAGAGCGATGGGCCGATAAGATAAGCGCTGTGCTCTCGGATTAATTAAAAGCTAGCAGGGATGCCAAATGTGTCAACATGGGAAGTGCATGATGGGGGGATGATTGGGGTTCGTAGAATGATTTCTGCACTAAAGCACATAAAATGCAGTTAAATGACCCCCCCCCCCCCCCAAACCCCAAATGTAACCATCAGGACCATCACCGGTAGCCTGACAGAACTGGGACGCTCTTTCAGCAGCGTTTACAGAACAAAGTGCTCGCTCGCAAACATACACACACACATACACAGGAGCACTGTAACTTCTCCAAGTCCTCCCATGTTCCCTGAACGAGGAATAACACAGGTAGGATCACACAGGCGCTAACAGGCTTTCACACGCCACAACACTCACCGGCGCTTCCTTCCTGCACACCCAGCAGGGGAAGCGCGAGAACCAGACCCCAGCGGTGGTGACGAATTCAAACACCAGGACTCATTCGATCAACCCTGTATCTTCATCTCCAGGATACCCACACTTGTAGCAAGAAAAAAAAACCCCAACCAAAAACGAACAAAATCCCCCCAGAATAATTGTCACGCATGCTGTCAGGGCTGTGTGTGACGCACAGCGAGTCAAAGACAATCAGAAGGTTATGGATGATGAGCAGAGAAGCAAAGACAAAACATTTCTACACTGTCCGTCCCATCTCGTCCGTCAAGACTCTAACATCCCAGCACAGACAGAGTGGTCAGTCAATAAGGGGTTAAATTGAGATTTCGGAAAGGAAAAAAAAAAAAAAAAAAAGTTTCCAGAAAACTAAATATTGTTGAAAAAATGGAACAAACAAATGTGAAGGAAGGGCCACTATACACAGGCAGACAATGAAAACAAATAACACTATGCTTTTATTTTTTGGATTATTACATTTCAATTGCCTGAATAGCTGCTTTCAGACTGAGCATAACAATGCACAGGTTCATTTTTACCCCATTAGCGGCAGCAATACTGCTCACTTGAGAGTGATTTTGGACACGAGTAATTCTGGAAGATTCCTACTGGCTCGACTGTCATGAAATGTTCACACAGTGTAAAGTGCAGCTGTGCACAAAGACAGGATTAAATACATGATGTAAAATAACAAGCATGTAGAGGCGATGAAAACGGTTTGGATTTCATTATGGCTCTTAAATGATATCTCAAGATCTCAAAAATTCATCAGATTTTGAATTGGCCATTTCGATTTATTTATTTAAAAATTCTAAAGGCGCCACTCTCGCTTCCATGGTATTATTTCCACAGTAGTTAAAGACAATCAAAACGATATACGCAGCTTTGTTTGGATCCATATACTTTTAAATACGAGATTTCTTTAGGAAAATACAAGCACACATTATGTTTCTCAGTCACAACAGGTGAACTCCCCCCTCCGGAACAATGTGTTCAGGTCAGGAGTGCTTTTTTACACCCCTAACTAGGAATGATTTGCATTTTTTTCCTATTATAGCAGTAGATCTGCATAGTGTACACAAAAAACAAAGGTGGAGAAGCCCCACTCCAGCATGTTTAGGCCCAGGGGCCCAGGAGGTCACGGCCAGGGAGGCGGGCAGCGGTTCAATGCATGAGTGGCGTCCCGGGAGCCGTCCAGCAGGCTCCTGCTCCACCTCTGCATTGGGTTATTATTTATAGCAGTTGTTAATTATGGCTCTTCAGTCATGACCACTTTGTGTATGTGCGCCGGTGTAAACTGAAACAAGCCCACTCACGGCAATTAACTCGCACAGCAGTGCTATGGGCCACGGCCATTCACATTCTAAAGCCATTAATACAAGTGCCACTGCACACAAAGCTCAGGCTAGTTTGTGGTTTTTCCTCTATGGCCACTGACGGAGCTCCGGCCTCGATCAATAACTCCAGGCTTACTGTCCTGCAGCTGCCAGAGACTGCAATCAAGTGGACATAAAAGCAGTGGATATCCCAAGCTTGTTAAGGAAGAGCTTTAATTAAAACTGAATTACAGGGCTTGCAACAACAATCGCTGCTTTAATGGCCACACTGTCGACGGGGATGGCCAAGAGGCTGGAGAAAAGGAAAAAAACCAAAGGTGAGGAAAGGGCAAGTGAGAGGTAAAATCTTGAGGGACAGCAGGTAGAGTGATGGAGACATAAACTGAGCTGTGAGTGTGTTTGTGTGTGTGTGTGGTGGTGGATGCCAGAGCCCCGAGGCTATTGACTGCCCTGCTATCAGCCCCTGTTCTTTTCCATTCTCCCTCCTCAAATGAAGAAGCAACAGCAGGAGAGCCACACTCTCAGAGCAGGGCCTTGCCAGAGTTATTATTCTCCAGTTTGGGCTCTGTTGAGTCCTTCTGATGAGATTTGCTGCTTTATTCCAACTGGGTGACACACTTTACTATAAACAGGGTTTTATATCCACTTGTAGATCATTCTTCAAAAACCATCCTGAAGTTTTTTGCTATGTAATACTGTTTGTGGACTTCCACATGGCCCAGACGTAGTCGGTCTAGACATGTTTGCAGTCCAGACTCTGCTTGAGTTAAGAACTGCAGCTATGAGATCCATGATGACAACAAATACTAGAAATCAGTGGTCACCCCAATATTAAAATACATAGACAAAACAACTCTCAACCGGCTCAAACTGCATCCATGTTTTTATTAAGGCTGTCCAAACTGTTTTATTAATTGTTGTCTCTGTATGTAGCAATGAAATTAAGCTTATTTTTAAGTCATACTGAGCCCTGAACCACATTTACATGTCTGCATCATTTTAGCTGGATTAGTGGGTTGAGAGAAGTTCTTGCTATGTAATCACCCAAAGCATTAGGCTGCAATTTTTAACTGAAGAAGCAATAGTTGAACATTAAAACATATTTGATTATATCTGACGGACACTGTCACTTGTATAAATGAGATATTTCGCTGAATGACCAATTTAAATAATAACTGTGTATTTTTTCACCTAGAAGTGTACTTTTCACTTAGAAAATCAACATAATGTTACTTGACCAGGAGTGTACTCACTTTCACATACAACCGTTTGTTTATTTGTTATATACTATTGCTGTTGCTATGTTGTTTATTACAGAGACCTTCCCCAACACCTGTCACCCCTCAAAAGAGACCCCAGAAAACATCAGCTCTAGAATTTATAACTGATCTACAAAAAGTGCAGCAAGCAAGCCCCTTCCTCTCTCCGCCCACTTGACTCTGACAGGCTGCACTCAGATGCTGACAGGGTTACTGACAGTGGCTTCCATGTGAAATGATAAATGAAAGGCGTGTTTTAAATTGCCATACAGAATTAACTCTAATCCTAGTTTAAAAACGATTTTTACCATTAACAATACCGATAACAGTTTCATGGACCGGCCTTCTTTTGTCCAACTGGCCAAACACTGGGCTCTTTTCCATAAAGTGCAGTGATCATACTTGTGCACCAGCAAGGCGGAGCTTCTGCTAAACTCCCATCGGCTCTCCTTCAGTACCCCCAAAAGTGCCATTACCGCCTCATTCACTCACACACTCTCGCACAGACTAGTAGAGAACCCTGCCAGCCTGAGATGAAATCTGGTGAAGAAATGCAGTGCTGACATACAGCCATAACTAAAATATTTATCAATGAGTTTTTAATGAGACGAGAGTCCAGCGCTCCTCCGCAGGCTCTGTGCTTTATAGATAAATCAAAGAGCGCTTAAGAAATAAGATGTAATCAATCGCTGCACTCAGAGCCCTTCCAAACACAATTATTGTTTTTTCTGGAATGAGGTCATTAACAGCGCAGTGGATCTTTAAGGAAGCTAACTTTCAGTATGACTGCACCTCAATAAAACGAACAATTTTACATGACAATTTTAATCTCGTAGAATCAAAAAGGCTGTTTTACAGTAGCGTAAGAATGAGACAGACTCAGCTCTGATTGACTGCTCTGTAGTGTTTCTCTGGCAAAAAAGTTCAAATGCACCTCAACTTCAACATGAGTAGGCGGCGCCAAAATGTTGTGGGCTGAACATTTCAGATATACAAATATATGGACGCAGTGTCATCAAAGTCCCTGTTGGTGTAATGGTCAGGCGTCCCAATACTTTTGTGACATCAAAATACACTATATGGACAAAGGTATTGGGACGCATGACCATTACATCAACTGGCACTTTACTGACAGTCCATCCAAATATTTCCACTCTTCGTGGAAGGCTTTCCACAAGATTTTGTTTCTGTGGAAATTTGTGGTCTATTGAGATAATGCCTCCACAAGATCTCTGTAGTTACTTTGGTATCTGCACCAAGACGTTTGGAGCATCGTTCATGGCTTGCCTTCTTTCCATAGTTCATCCCAGTGCCATCTCTTCCCTAGGTAAGCAACACACTCACACTAGGTTGTCCATATGATGTAAAAAGAAAACATGATTCTTCAGACTAGGCCGTGGACTTCCATTGCTCCATAGCTCAGTCCTGATGCTCACATGTCAGCATGGGCACTCTGTCCGGACTGTAGCTATGCAGACCAAAACACAGTGAGCTGTGATGCACTGTGTTCTGACATCTTTCTATCACAGCCAGCATGAACTTTTTCAGCAATTTGTGCTACAATAGCTCTTCTGAGGGCTCCGACCAGACAGGCAAGCCTTCGCTCAACATGTGCATCAGTCTTGTCCACCCATGACCCTGTCTCTGTTTCACTGGTTGTTCTTCCTTGGACAGCTTTTGGTACAAACACTGCATACCAGAAACACCTCAGAACACCTGAAGTTTTGGAGACGCTTTGACCCGGTAGACTAGCCTTCAGAATCTGGCCCTTGTTAAATCTGGTCCTTGTTAAAGGCACTTGGGTCCTAACGTTCACCCATTTTTCCCCCTTCCAACACATCAAGTTCAAAAACTGACAGCTCACTTGCTGCCAAATTTGTCCCACCCTTTTGCAGGTGCCATAGTAAGGAAACAAATAACGTTCCCCATGATACGGGTCCTTTAAATTACCCATGCAACCCTACTAGCGGCACACTAAATGGATGAGTGGAAGAAAAATAGTCTGAGAGTGATGACAGCAGGGTGTGAGTGTGTATTTGTGTGTGTGTGTGTGTGTGTGTGTGTGTGTGTGTGTGTGTGTGCATGTGTCCTCTTTACAGTAAATGACTGAGAAGCAGAGCGTAATTAGCTGAATCAACAGAAAGAAGCCCAAAGATGAGAAAGCATCATGGAAGGAAAACAGGTGTTTTGTCACTCACTAAGAAACGTTCCCTTCACAACAAAAGCCCCGCGCCACTCAGTGCACGCAAACGTTCCTCCCCGTCCAGCTCAGCAATTACCGTGTCTCTGCAAAGGCCGTCGTTTGCCAAGCTAATCCTGCCTTCAAACAGCAATTAAATAAGGTAAACATGGCCACAATGCAGGGCGTCTTGACAATCTTGCTTAATTTTGCACAACAGCAATTAGGCCGTTAGCTCTCATGAGGTTGAACAGGAGACTGTTGAAAGATATACTGACACTATTGCTGCAGGTGGGCTGTACAGGCAGTGGTCACCGACTAGCAGTTCAGTTTCTGGCAATTAAGAAACCAGTTATTTTAGCTCAGTTTTATTTAACAGCTGCTTATTGTATTTTATGCAAATTTTTGCTTTTGGTTAAAGATTTGGTTGGAGACTGAAGGAAACAGCCAACAGAAAATTGTGAGATTATTATTTTTACTCATTGTGTTCAGAAAGATAAAGCTTCTGGAAGTTCTTGATACATTACTAACTTCAAATACAGACAGCAGCCTACAGCCTATACATCCTCTCCAGAGAACAAACCTAAGTGCTTGCATTTATCTGCTAATTTTAGTGCACTGTACTTTCAGTTTATTTTATTATTCCGTTTATTTTCTAAACACATAACACTTTTGCACAGACCACATTTTATATTTTTGACTACAAACACACAGGTTACACTCAGCAAACACACAGTAACTGTGCATTAAGATGTGCAGACTAGTTTTATTTGTACTTATGGTCATTTAGAAACAGGGCCACCCCAACTTTTGCATACGACCATCAAATGGGTGCTAACAGAAATGAGCATTACGTTTTTATACTTACGAACCAGAATGAGGCCCAGTCACGGATCTCCACTAATTGACGTACAGGCTATTATTGGTTTCTGTGTATCATAATTACTGATAAATGCTCTCAATGCAGATTAATACATGTAACTCCAAAAGCTTGTAATTGAATCATCAGCATTCACGTCATACGACAGCAAAACTGCAGCAAGTTCATTAGGCTATGATCTTGAATTAACCTAGAGGCACCCAGCACTTTCTTATTCTAATCATGGTTGATAGTGACACAATTACAGAGGCAAACCCCTTGTCGGTAATTTAATTAATCTGGGTGTCGAGCTGTGTTGCATGTTAAGTGCGGCCAGCTAGGTGATGTGACTTAAATGAATGTGTGCATGGCTGACGCTTGATTGAAAGAGGTGAATCCCCGGAGGCAGTCGAGCCTAAGCCTTGCTCGCCTGCTCCAGGCAAGGAAAGCGCTGACTGGGTGGGTCTGTAATACACTTCATGGAGTCAAAATTGTAATAATTACTCCTCAGTAAATTGCAGTGCATGCAAAACTCAGCAAAATCCAGCTGCCTGAATACACACATGGTCATCTGCTCTGGTCTGGCAAAGCAATTGATGTAAAAATTGCTTTGTGTTGGCTGTACTGGTCCGAAAAACTAAAAGGTGCCATCTCAATCAGCAGCGGAACCCTACTGGTTGTTTCTCGTGATGACATTACATTTAGTGAAACAGTTATTAGTGTGAGCTTTACATCCACGGCCATGAGACAATGTTAGGAATCAAATGCTGAGAAGTTGACAAGTGACAAGTGTTTCAATCTGTGCTCCAGAACATGAATCAGGCTTTGCTAGTTAAGTATTTTCACATAAGGTTCAAGGTGGATGATCATAGGATTTGTCTTCAATGTACAAACATACTAGACCAGGCAAGCTTAATGTGCTTTTTTTATGCAACCTTGATATTTAACTGCCAAATTTCATGTTTTCCCATTGCTAACGGAACCTGCTGTGCCACACTGAAAGTGCACTGCTACTTTTACAAAGAATTCTGTACGCATCAATACTGTGTTTGTTTTTTACAGCTACCTTTGCCAGGTTGGACAAGCTTATTGTAGTTATTGCTCTATAAAAATCCCATTAACCCTCTGGCCTTGTTCGCTTTTACTGTACATTCAGCTTGTCCGTGGTCACTTTTGGCCAATTGAAACTACATGTTTTAATTCCTTGTTATTTACACTGTTAAATCATACAATTTAGTTTAAATGCTTTCATTCTAAACTCAATACTAGAGAAATGTAGTTTTTAGTGTTTTTTACCAGATTATGTCATTTATCCATTTTTGGTCAAGCGAGCAATTTTCTATAATGGCCACATATTTATATATAATTTTTATATATTTTTATATAATTTGTTTTTGCTATTTTTACTACATGAAGTTTTTAACTAACATCAGTTCTTGTCATAAGTATCAAATATCTATTCCTTTGTTGTTTTTTTTAAATCCTTTAAATACCAGTTTGTTTGCACAATGTACTTGTTAGTAAACAACCTCAAAAATGACCATTCTCAATGCTACTGGGGCCAAAAATGGAACAAATCTGAAATATGTAACTGATTAACAAAAACACTGAATTTTATTTTCATGCA
>JBBPCX010068177.1:0-12466 GCA_037974365.1 Hydrocynus forskahlii | reverse complement strand
TTTCAGGTACTGTGTATAGTAAATGTGTAGTTATGTTTCAATCTGTTGGTTGTTAACAATGTAAAATTAATAAATATTTAAAAAAAAAGAAGGGAGCAATTAAATTTCCAGTAAGTATGTCTAGGTGCATACTGAGTTAAAGAAAGCCTAAGGTAAACTGGCGAATGGTCAGAGATTAGAATAAGGCCAATTTTACAGCCTTCCACTGATGCTAGCATTTGCTGCAGAAGCAGAAATACGTCCAGACGTGAATAGGAGTCATGTCTTGATGAGTAAAATGTGTAATCACGTTTTGTAGGGTTAAGTTCCCTCCATACATCCACTAAGCCGACATCCTCCATTGCAAGGTGCAATGCTCTAGAAGATTTATGATTTGAACGAGACTGAGTAGAGCTATCATGGGTTCGGTTGAGACAACAGTTGAAATCCCCAGCTAGTATACCCTTAGCTGAACAATACTGACTGAATAAAGAAACAGCGTTAGTCATGAACGTTGGGGAATCTTTGTTAGGAGCATAGGTATTCAGGAAGGTCATCTCCTGACCATGGAGCAGACCATGTATTAATACAATCCGTCCTTCTTCATCCGTGTATTGGTTTTTTAGTAGAAATGGGAGATTGTTATGGGTAAGTATAACAGTGCCTCTTTTTTGTGTGGTAAAGCTTGAGAAGTAAACCTGGCCCACCCAGTCTCTCTTCAGTTTTTGATGTTCTATGTTAGATAGGTGGGTTTCTTGTAACATTGCTACATCAGTTCCATCTTTCTTTAAAGATTAAAGGATCGTTTTCTGTTTTATTGGATGGCCTAACCTCTTCACATTCCATGTCACTACATTAAGTGAACTTACCATATTAAATCATGCAGAGTAGACAGTTGTAACATCCACCGTTGAAGGGAAAAAAACCAAAACAAACAAACAAGCAAAAAAAAACTACCCTTTTAATGACAATCTCATCCCCCACCCCACAGGTAAAGGCCTTGTCCCCAGTCGACATGGCCAACCCTTTAGAGACAGAAATCTCTATGCTACTAAAGGCAACGGTCAGCAACAGCATGTCCTTACGTGCAATAACAGACCATGAACATAGATGTAACAAACCCTAATCAACTGAATGTCAATATCACGCTGCTGTAACAGTTAAGCAGCGCACATATTCTCTAATTGTTTTAGCCACTGTATAAAAATAACAGTACAACCCAAAGACACCAATCTCGGACAAAACAAAGAATAGTAATAATAAAATAAAATACAGTATTAGATTTTGAATTGAGACCACATTAGGGGAACCATGGCAGCTAGGTGATAGACAAACACTAGGCTCACCAGTACCAGTCAGATCCAGTTGTCCACCTGAAAGCTGACCATTCCAGTTATCCAGCATTTGAATAATGACTATTATAGAACTCGTCTGCTTCCTTCAGAGATGAAAAGGGGCAAATTCTTCCCTCATGAACAATCCTTAGTTTACAAGGCTGGGGATGAAAGCCGCAGTAAACACCTCTGTCTATTAAGAATTTTTTAATGCTGTTGAATTCCCGCCCTTGACAAATGGTTTCCGATGAGAGGTCCTCGGTAAAGTACAGCTTTTTTAAGACCGATTATTGATCGATTAGCACGGAGCATCTCATTCCGCCCGCCATCCTGTCCGGAGCCATGTCCCGCCCCCCGATAAATACAGTATTTGACCGTTACTGTATTTTAACAGCAGAGGTGTGCAAAGATGCAGAATACAAGTTACATGTGCAGAAAATGCAGACTAGCAATAAATATGATTGTGCAATTGTAGCGGCAATGCATGGAGTGCATCGGTTATAGCACTACTCTGTTTGCACGGCTGAAGAAATCAGTACACAGTTCAGTTTGCTGACCTATGAGAGTAATTTTGTTACTTAAACTGTCTGTAAGGTAGTAGAGAAGAAGTGTTGCTTTGTTGCCAGAAGTCAACTTTGCTTATCAGATTTCAAGAACACTCCGGGTGGCTATGTTTCCTGTAGGGAATTAGGTTAGTTTAAATGATAATGTTGGCCCTTCCTTTCATTCTTCCTTTCTTGGACCTGTATCTCAGAACGTATTTTGTCAGTGCTGATTTTCTGCATAGAACTAATACAAATCTTGCACTGAATTGCCAGTTTATTCGATAGACTGTACACCTGCATTTATTGGCCACTATATCAGAAACACCTACAGTTACCGATCTGTTGCTGCACAGTTTATCAACCACCACTTACTTGCACAAACATCAATAAAAAGAAACAACCTCAGTGCTACTACTTACCAACTATTATAGGGCAGTGGACCATTCTCATGGTAGTAAGTGCTGCAAAGACATCACTAGACCCAATTTACTGGAGCTTGTGCATCAGTACAATGTTGCCCATGCCCCATTAAAATCACTGGAAAAAAGTCAGTATGTGAGCTATAACGTTTCCTCTTTCAACTATGAAAGAGATTGAGGTGTGCCCCAGTGTAACCAGCAGTCTAGAAACACCCCGTCGGGCATGATGTTAATGCACGCCACGATAGCGTTAAGATATCTCCCTAACTCATTCTGAAGATGCAGCTGCAACATTATTTTTACTTTTTATTGAAATTAAAAGGAAAACAATCCCAAAGATAAACTCAAATGTTCTGTTTTATTACATTTAAGCAACTCACACTGGTTAAGGCTGTTATTTTAAAGATCTTGAAAGTTTACAGATATTCCTGTATTTGTTTTTTCATCTTTTGCTCCAACCTCTAATACACAATGAAACACAATGTACTTAAAATGTGCTTAACCCTACCTTAATCTACCCCTGAAAATACACCAAACCCCTTCATTTGAATTAAGTGGCCATTCATTTGTGAAATGACCCTTTAATTTGACCTAATTTTAAAATTAGATTTAAGGCATGAGTGTGGAACCCCTTAATATTACATTTTAGGCGTTAATTCAGGTGGTTTTATTATTTAATGGGCCAATTTGAAAAAGTAATAGGAAAATTCAGTAGTTTTATCCCTTAATCAGCCTTAAAGGAGAAGTTGGACCTGGGGTGTATTGAAACATGATAACGAGTATGAACTTTTGTTCAGTAGCTCACCTTCATTGCCCCCCCACCCCCACCCCCCCGCATTCCGAAACACAGTGCTTTTAGCCGATGCTAACCTCAAGGTTCTACTAGGCTGATAATGCTAGCGCTTGGGGCATCTCGTAGCCAGTACAGATAAATAGCTATTTTTACACCATTAACAAGTAGCTCCACCCTTCATTTCTAGAATTCTGAGGGCCCTGACAATTAAAATAAAACTATGTGGCTTGTTAGCAAGCACAACGTTTGGTGATGTACAAGAGTCAAAAATTGTATAGTGGTCCATGCAACTTACATGCAAATAACCAAACAATTTCATACATACCTCCGGAGCTTTCGGGATGGCACTTTTCTTCAGACGCATCTGTCTTGGAGGGTTTGATCCTCTTGTAGGGATGACGAAATCGTCTGCATCAAAATGTCCACTACATAAACGGTAATCCCTTTGTGTTAGTATATGGCCAGGTGTCTCGACATCGAGTTGCAAACCAACAAGCCACTGTTTAAAAATTGGTCCTCCTGTGCTCAACATTTTGGTTTCCCCTCTCCATCTCTCTGACCATCGTCTTTTGCCGTTCACATACTCTCCAGGCCTACACCACAAACCACTACACCTTCATCATTTCAACTACTCGTCCTTCTCTCCACCTTATCTTTATCCTGCCATTCTATCATTCTTGACTCCACCTGAAACATCACCTCCCTGTCTTTCAGTGATGGAAATGGCTACCAGCTCCATTCTCTCCTCTCTCCACTCTTTATTAAACCAGCTTTTTCCAGAGTAATACTTTCATCCCTGTCACAGTGGCTTTCTACTATTCCACAACTACCGAAATGAATTGAGAGCAGCTCCTGCACCTTCTTCCTTCTACTCTGAGTGCTTTAGTACCTTCTTTGATGAAAAAATGGACAAGATCAAAGTCATCAGTCAAGATCAGTCATCCACCCTCTCTCCTACTCTCAATCTACTGATCACCCTCCTTTACCTCGCTTTCCACTGAAGATATGTTTCAGCTCCTGACATACTGGAACCACATGACCACTTGTTCCACTCTCATCACCTGCGCTTTTAACCATATCCTTAGATCTTCTCCCCTATATCGCTCATATAATAAATGTCCCCATGGAAACAGGCCGTGTTTCAACCGCCTTCAAATCAGCTGTAATCACACCAATCCTATAAAAGCCCATGCTCCACATCATTGATGTGAACAACTACTGAATGATACCTATTGTCTTGTTTCTCTCCAAAGTTCTGGATGCTGTGTATAACCAGCTGAACCTATTGCAGTCACAAAACAGGCTTCATGATCCAAAACAATATTTATTAAAGCAGCACATTCTACAGCAACTGTCACTGAGGAACCTAATGCAGCCTAAATAGCTAAACTGTCTTAGGCTCTAATTTTTCTAGATCTTTCTGCAGCTTTTGATACTGTCAACCATCAGATCCTCCTAGATTCACCCACCAAACTTGGAATCAATGGTTTTGAATGGCATTATATTGCATGCTACCTGAAGAGCTGCAGTTAGCAAGTATAATGGAAAGAATCTATGTCTGTCCTATAAAGACTTAGCACTAGTGTTCCTCAGGGCTCAGTGCTTGATCCCCTTCTTTTTTCCTTATATTGTTGTCTTGCTGACATTTTATCTTCACGGGGTTTCTCCTACCACTGTTATACTGATGACACTCCTTTCCTTTCCTCCCGGTGACTCTCAGATCTCAGCCTAGATCTCAACATGTCTGGACAACTTTTCCTCCTGGATGACGGCGCATCACCTGAAGCTAAATCCCAGCAAAACAGAGCTCCTGTGCGTCCCAGGGGATGCATCCTCAAGACCTGACCTTGTCTTCACTTTTGTAAATGCTGTCATCACTACCACATCAAAACAATGAAATCTAGGTGTTCTCTCAGGTAAAGATCTCTCATTTTTCACCGCACATAAACAGTCTCTCGCGGACCTTCTTTATAACAGAATTCGTCCATTCCTCACCACTGATTCCACTCAGATACTCATTCAGTCGATGGTCATCTCATGATTAGACTACTGCAGTGCACTTCTGGCTGACCTTCCTTTGAAGACCACCAGGCCCCTACAGATGATTCAGAATGCAGCAGCACGTCTGGCCATTAATAAATCAAATCTCATACACCACTTCGCTACTGCAAACCCTTCACTGGCTTCCTGTGGCTGCCTGCATTAGATTTACACTCCAACACTCGCCTACAAAGCCAAAAATGGTCCAGCTCTGTCTTCCCTGTCAGCACTGATCAGACCATACGGATCACAGGTGTTAGAGCATGAAGCACGGCGCCACTTGACCCACCACTTCTCAAAGGTTGAAAATATGCATTAAGATTCTTTTCAGTTTTGGCATCAAGGTGTTGTGGTGACTAAATGGTGGCTAAAGACCTCTTTATTGAACATTTAGGATTGCCACTACACGTTAATATCATTAAGTAACGTAACTAACACAGACTTCACAAACACTCGTCTTCTGTGTGATCTCCATGCTAACTTTGCTCAATAGCCAGTCAACAAAAGTTTACTGTATATCGTATACAGTTTATATATTTTTTCTTCCTCAATATCATTTTCTGGGGTAAACCACTAACCTGGCATCCCAAACTTGATGTGTGTGCATTGTACCAAACTACACGAAATAACAGACACACTGGACCATACCAGACATATTAAGAAATTCTAAGGGGATGTGAAAAGGGGATGGTCATATTGTAAGAGGAATGAATTTTGCCATTTCACCTCAGCCCTTGCAATCATGTGATAGCCAGAAACTGTTCCTAGATAGGCTTTTGTACTCTGAACCCTATTGAAATACATGTAGATGCTACTCATTTTGGCTGATGTGGGATCAGTGTAAACATCCGAGGCTCTGATGACACTGCTGAAAGGCGGCACTGGAAACAGTGAGAGAGAAGTGTGGGAAATTCTAGCTGTCCGGGCAGTGAGGTGACCTGGGAAGGGTATCAGTTGGCAGTGCAGCCTTCCAACCGCTCTCTCCGCTCACTGTCAGTGGCACAGGCTGCAACAGCCTGCTTCCTTTAGAGGTCATGCTGACACACCTTCTCTTCCTGTCTGAATCAGGCCTGCTGTAGGAAAATAAGCTGGTCGCAGTGATATAAACACAGAGCAACCTTGAGGATCCACAAGCTGCATCTACTTAATGCTGATGCATTCAATTTACACAAACCAAATATGTATGATGGCTTCACGTGAACATGTATTACATCAATTACTGAACATGCAAATTGGAGAAAAGTAAACTGGAAGACACAATTATCTTTCTCCACTGTTGTGTAGTTATTTTGTATTGTTCTGAACTTTTTCACTGATTTTTGGTCAATGACTTCGCATACCTATACTTCACAAATCCAAATTAAATTGTCGTTAAACTTCCCCCACATGGCTGATAAGGAAGAGATTTGTGTCCCTATGTAAGTGTGTCCCTTCAAGTTAGTGCCCCCTGAACTGGGGTAGCCACAAAATACTTTTACACAATAGCTCAGCAACCATTTCTCTAAAAATGATGAAATTTGGCCTGTTGGAGGCACATGACTGTACCTCATTATGATTCATTTGTTGAATAGCATAATAATACCATATCAGTGAATTATGCCAAATAAATGTGGTGCTTCCAACCAACATCTTGCGTTGTAAAAATTCAAACAAATCATGACAAACAAATTATGATCACTGACAAATTCTTTGGGTTGAAAGTGACACATTTCAATTTCTCAAGAACTACTTCAGCTTAATTTTGAAATGTCGTATTTTTACACTTGGCTGCGTTTACTCACATCTCAGTTCCGTTTGGCTCTCACCAATACCCATCAAAATTATTTT
Source organism: Hydrocynus forskahlii (assembly GCA_037974365.1). Classification (NCBI taxonomy): domain Eukaryota; kingdom Metazoa; phylum Chordata; class Actinopteri; order Characiformes; family Alestidae; genus Hydrocynus; species Hydrocynus forskahlii. Next base: position 5,529 of record JBBPCX010068177.1, on the reverse strand, counting down.
CCAATGCACCCCTGTGTAAACTGCCAATCTTTAAAAACTATTTGTTGGCTCATTCATAATGGCATACAGATCGGCCATATCAAGTCACTACAACAAGCTACAACGTGTAGTCCTCTGTTTCTCTGACACAAAACTGCATTTATACTAATAATAAAATATACTACAAACTTCTCTGTCTGTTATTAACACAAACATCAACCCTCATAACAACACACATGAACTGAAATGGAAAAGACCACATTACATCATTAAAATCTTAATTATTCTCTCAGCTTCTGCAGTGGTCTTATTACACATTGCAGTGCAGTTTGGGTACTGGTCTCCTTTCAGCAGTGTCATCATATGTCAGAGGCAGAGCAGGCAGAGTTGAGAAGGATGGCCTGGTCCTCCCGTGTGAGTGGGCTCACAGACATGACCAAATGTAAATACATTATAGTTTTAAAAAAAGGGTTTTTACTTTTTTGCTGCTGTTTTTGCTGCTGACCCTGCCTTCTAAATGTTTGATTAGTAAATAAGGTTTGAACCCAACCCAGCAGCACCGAAGTGGAAAAAAGAAACAGCTCACAACTTCAGCTTAACCTTGGACAGTGTCAGTCAAGATGATGGGCAGAGAGAGAGCTCAACGGAAGGAAATGGCTGCAAATGTAAGAAAGTCCTGAAAGGCAAGATGAGGAAAGCCCTGTTGAAACATTGAAAACAAAATGAGAAGCAGCAGGATGGTGGGTAAAAATGAAGGGGCTGAAAAATCACAGTGAAATATCTGGCCATCCAAAAAATATATTATGATTTGCTAACAGTAAGAGAGACAAGTTTTGATCACTCGATATACGGCATACTCGATAAAGAAAAAATAGTCCATCGTTACTTGCATTCATGCAGCTACCGCATGCTGCCTTCTCGAGTGGGTCAGTCACTGATGTTGGATGTTGGATGATGCTCACAATGTGGCCTAGAGCAGCGGTTTCTAAACTTTTTTTTCTGCACTCAATGGGGCTGACGTTACCTGCTCCAGTTTCGAGCAGACTGTCTGTGCACTGACGATTCACTTCATTCGCATGCTCTGAGTTGGAGGCAAACCCGGAGCGGATTTCCAGTGGTGTGTGTATTCTCCTATCGATTAAATGCAATGGATTCTTTCGGGAAACAGCGCTGGGTGAACAAATATTTTATGTTAAATGTGGGGGGGGTCCAAACGAATAATTGCGAAAAGTGAAGGGGACACATTCCCCTCAGACTGAATGACGGTGATGCCCATGGCTGAAGCATTAAGATAGTCCTTCACTGGAAGTAAGGGAGAATAGTCCAGACCCTGTAAAACAGTGTCCCAATACTTTTGTCTATATCTCATCCTGCAGTGTCATTGGAAGTTCTCAGTTAGTTACCACCTTTAATGACAGCACAATCCTGTCAGGTGAGAACTACAATAGTCCTGCTGTCCATTTTAGCCCACTCATCCACTACCTTTGTGCTTCAAGCAGAACAGACTGTGGTTCAGGTCTCTGTGGAACTTGAATGAAGTTGCTTTATAGAAAAGTAGCTGCCAAAGCCATAAGCACAGGATGCCTCTGTTTAAGACAAAATGGAATAGTGAAAGACTTTAACCAGCAAAAGCACCAGCCCTCAATCACAGTTCTCAGTGTGGGAAAGCAGGAGGAAATAGGCACACATGAAGTCACACAGCAGAACTGGGCTAAAATGGGTTCAAATGTACTGTAAGTTAAAAGAATAAGCTGATACGCACATTGGAACTGATGCACACATTTGAATCAGGAAAATTCAGTAAATTACTTGGTCCAAAGCTATCTTTGATTGGGTGTTTATGGAGGATGCATTGCAAAAATATGTTCAAGATAGACAGCAAGAGCATTTCTTTTGCAATTTGTCCTCTACCCTGACTTTTACAAAAAAAAAAAAGTTTCAATGCCCTTCACTGCTTCAGTATGATCACATGTGTCTCTACTAATGAATTTGCGTCCTTTATTTCTTGGGTGATGTGAGGCTGTTGCATCACTTTGAGAAGCTTTTTGCAGCAAAGTCAAAGGCATTAGCGAGTACAGTTTGCTAGTGAAGAATTTTAAGCACATCTCTTGGCTGTGTTGCCTGCGAGTGTCAGGCGCCATTAGAAGGCTCGCTGCAATATTAATGAGCCAAATTGTTGGCGCTGCTACTTTCACGCATCTTTATGTTCCAAATCAGCGCGAACCCTCATCCATCATTTGTGCTGGAAAAAAAATTCTCCTTCATCACTTGTGCAGCACAGCACCATGATGACAAAGAAGTGAAAAAAGAGCTTTCTGAGACAATGCCAGAGAAAAATGTTTGATCTCATAGGGAATTGTTGAGTGGATGGTTATTTAAAAAATGGTGAATGTAAATGAGATGGATGAGTGCAAACAACCTTTAAAGAACTTCCACATTATGTAAGGGTTCTCTACTAAAGGTTCTGCGAAAATTGTATGCAGAAGCCAAGAACCATTGTCTATATTGTGTCTATTGGATGAGTTTGGTGTGGAAGAACTTGACTGGCCGCACAGAGCCCTGACCTCAACCCCATCCAACACTTTTGGGATGAACTGGAACAGAGACTGCAATCCAGGCCTTCTCATCTAACATCAGTGTCTGACCTCATAAACGCTCTACAGAATGAATAGACAAATTCCCCACAGAAATTCAAAAATCTTGTGGAAAGCCTTCAAAGAAGCGTGGAAGCTGTTATAGCTGCAAAAAAGAAAAAAATCTCCATATTAAAGTCTATATATATTTTTTTTAATGCAATGTCATTAAAGTCGCTGTAGGCGTAATGGTCAGGTGTCCCAATACTTTTGTCCCTTTGAACACAGTGGAAAATGTGTCTTTTGTGATTTTTTGTTGTGGGGTTTCAGAAGCATTTGACAATCATATGCTTTTTTGGATTCTGGTGGAGGTGTTTTACAAATACTAAACGTATTTATATTATAACTAGAGTTTATATTTTAACAAAACATAAGACCCTCATAGAAATTTCAGTTTCACCAGGTGAAGGGTTGTGAGAAAGTTGTTTAATACTTTATGAGACGTGACACAGCACTGGATGCACACAGCTGCGATCGGTACATTATTGACTTACCCAAGGTGCCCGATCTGTCCTCGAGGTAATGACAGAAAATGGCTCCTTATTATGTCTCATAATCATTTGTGATGGTGCAGGGAGATGAGTGTGTGTTCCGGTCTCTAGGGAATTCTGAACGGTTGAAGTAATGGACAGTATCATCGTGAAGGTTGAGGAACGCTTTTAAAACCCACAGGGGTGACCGTGTTGTCATACTGGTGCGTGTCTGTGAGCTGTGGAGGACTCCGTCATGTTTTCCTGTGTTTTCTATCTGCTCACCACTCCAGGCAAAAATGTTTACATGCACTGTTTCATGTTTTGTCCTCATGCTTCAGAGTCACCAAAAGACTTAAATGGCTGAAATTTCTCATGCAGCTAAACGTCCCACTGCTGCTGAGCCAGTCGTCCAGACATCTGGAACAAGCGCCCGCAGACCGTGCTGTGTACTGCAGTCTCATCTGTTCATCACATTTCATCTGTCTTTCACTTGTTTTTTCCTCCTCATTTCTGTTTGTTGTGATTAATACTTGTTTATTTCGTCCCGTTCATCTTTTCTCTCTTGGTTCGTATTATTTTTCTTGGCTTTTCCTCTGGTTTCCTTTAATTATTGTTAATATTCATTTTTTGCCCTTGTTTTTTTTAATTGTTTTGGTTTATATAGTTTTTCCCGTTTTTTTTTTTCTTGATTCTTTTTGTTATTGTTTGTACTGTGTCTGTGGTTGTGTTCTGTTCTATGTTGTTTTCTATTTTCCCCTTTGTTTTCTTTCTCCTTTGTTTCCTATGTTTTCTTTGCTTTTCTTTTGGTAATTTTGTAATATTACTGGCTCACAAAGCAGGATTCCCCACTAAATTTTCTGTCCTGGATTTTCTGTCTCATGGCAGTGGATAATCTTTTACCAGGATGTATGGATGCACATTTTAACACATTTAAAAAGTACATAAGCTTTGGAAAGGTACTACAAAACATCATCAACAACAACAATAATAGTAATATTAATGATGATGATGCCAGTAATAATAATAATCATCATCATTATCATTATTATTATTATTAGTAGTAGTAGTAGTAGTAGTAGTAGTACAATCAATTTATTAATCCACCAATCTAATTAATCAATCGATGAATTAATAATGAAAAAGCAATTAGTTAGTGATTAATGAATTAGTTAGTAATATTAAAATAGTCACCCTTTATTCTGATGGCTCTTATAGAAAAACTACAAATACTACAAATAATGTGAAGCTGATTACCAGCTTTAGAGTTAAAGTTGGGATTAGAGCCGGGGTCCTGTATCACAAAGCAATTCTTGTTTAGCAGGCAGAACAGGGTTACATCACTCGGACAACTCGCACCTGAACTGCTCACCAACAGATCTTGAACCAACCAGGACTAAGCATCTGACTCTTCTTCCTTTTTTTCATTATGATGTTTGTGTTGTGCTAAATTTAGGAGAGGAAGAAAACATATCCAAGAAGAATATACAGCAGTCATTACTTCGAGAAGCACTACAACAGTAGCAGTAGTGTTGCTTTTCTTCGTTAGAAATGCTTTACTCTCTACATATCTGTATAGTGGAATTTCTTTTTCCTTTGAAAAATAAGCTGCTTGACTCCTACTGGTGCTCCTACTCACCAGGGTTCCGGTCTATCAGGAGTAGGAGTCCACAGTGGAACAGCACAATAAAGCGTTAGCCTTATTATTATCACATATTTGATAGATGTACTAAAAACAGTTCCCACGCAAATCCCTCAGCCCGGCAATAACACAGCGGAGAGTGATGGAAGCCCATCCCAGACCCTCCGGGTGCGGAAATCTATCATATCTTTGTCCTCCTCCCCTGGCTACAATTCCCAGACATGGACCATATTGCCTTCAAAGCGCTGAACAGATATTCATGGATTTAACTCCATACAGTGTAATGCGAACACTAAATCCATTGCTGCAATGGTAAAGCTTACTTAGAGCTTTGTGAGAGGCCTTTTTTATACTTCACATTTCAAGCTCGGTTATGATGCTATATATTCCTATGGCAGGAGGAGTTTTTGATGTATTCCACTGGCTTCTAAAGTTTAGCTGTTGCCTGCGGCCTTCTCAAATGGAGACATCAGAAAAGACAGGCAAATTGTGAGAGCAGAACTTCTCCGGTTCTCTTTAAAAGCAGTTCATGAACCGCTGCCAAAAGAGGTTACATGCATGAATGCGAATGCTCAGAGAGGCCCTGCTGGTCAGGAAAGCCAATTGATTTTCATTTGTGGCCGTGCAAAATATCAAACAATGCAATTCTGAGTGTTATTGTGCTTCCTTCACAGCTTGGTGTCTTGAATGGAGGAGTTAATGGACATTTCCCCGTAGTGTGTGTGTGCGTCTGTGTGTGTGTGTGTGTGTGTGTGTGTGTGTGTGTGTGTGTGTGTGTGTGTGTGTGCATACCGTGGCTTGTGTT
>JBBPCX010068176.1:0-12466 GCA_037974365.1 Hydrocynus forskahlii | reverse complement strand
AAATATTTTCTAAACAGCGGACATCTATCCATGAAAACATGGAGAAGCTGCTGATGGTGTGGTTGATGGAGAAGCAGTTCGCAGGAGATCCCATGACGGAGGCGATAATCTGCGAGAAGGCTCGAGCTGTTTACGCCGATTTGCTGCAGCAGACTCAGGCACTTCGGTGAACGAGGCATCGGGCGAGCTGTTTAAAGCCAGTCGGGGCCGGTTTGAGAATTTTAAAAAGAGGACCGGCATTCACTCGGATGTCAGGCATGGTGAGGCAGCGAGCGCGGATATGAAGAATTACCTAAAAACTTTTGCCGGAATTATAGCAGATGAAGCATTTTTAATTTGTCTGATCTCCAAGGCAAATGTTGTGTATTATACTTAATAAGACCATTTTATTGCAGTATTGTATTGTGTTTCTATACAATATTCGTTATTTATAAGCACATTTTTCTTATTTAAAAACATATAGCAAAAATGCAAAAATGCAGAACGTTATAATGGCATTTCAGTTCATTTCAATAGGGAAAATTGATTTGACGTAAAAGTAATTTGAGTTACGAGCTCCGTCACGGAGCGGATTAAACTCGTAAGTCAAGGCACCACTGTACAAACATTTTATAACAGCAAGTATTTCGTTTCACTTTGTAAAACATGACATTTATAACTACATGCATACGAGACTTGAGTTATAATAGCTTCATCTCATGGAGAATCTATTACATTAATTGTTGAAATTGAATTATTGATTTCAAAGTAATTGTGATGGACATAGCAAACTCATTTTTAAAGTTGAATGCATTTAAAATTTGGTAAAATTTTTGTTCGGTTTAAAAAAAAAGATTCATTTTTAGTTTAATTTTTTTTATTAAAAATGAAAAAAAATGTATGTGTATGTTTGAATTTCAAAAAAGGATGCTAATATGAAAGAAAGGACTTCGAAAAGTTTCGTCACTTTTATAGTTTGGTTGGAAGCAGTGAAGGCTGGAAGAGCAGGAGTTGGGCGTGTCTGAGAGTTTAGTGCCTGATTTCTACATTTTTGGAGCTCAGAGAAGCTTTAAGATGAAGAAGATTTTCATGATGATGATGTGGAAGCAGCCGTGCATCAGTGGACACGCTCAACCAAAAACATTTTTTCCTGATGACATTAAAAAGTTGGTCGGACACTGGAAAAACTGCATCACGAAGAAAGGTGACTATGTAAAGTAAAGTGTCCACTTGTTAGACATGAACACACCACAGTGTGAACAGTGTGAAATTCATCCTCTGTATTTAACCCCTTCACTAAGTGAAGCAGTGGGCAGCCAGGAACCCAGCGCCCGGGGAGCAGTGTGTGGGGACGGTACCATGCTCAGGGTACCTCAGTGGTGCCACTAGCAGTCCTGGGATTCAAACCCACTGCCTTCTGATCCCAGGGGCAACTCAGTAACCACTAGGCCACCAGCCGCCCCGCCACTATGTAGAAAAGTGATGTAATTTCTTTTTAAAATTAAAAAAAGTGCGTAAACCTTTGGAATGTCTCCCATACCTGTCAGTTCCCACCCTTATGTCTTATTCCTGCACCTTTTCCTCCCATCCTTAGAGGGAAGAGCTAAGACATGAGGAAAGGAAGTGAAGGGGTGGAATGAAAGAAACAGGCACAGTTAAAGGCTTGAGCTCCACCCTTTGTGTTCCTTCTGTCCTGTGTGTTTCAACCTGACCCAGGTTTGACCCTGTTTTGACCCCAGTCTGGCTGCCGTCAGCAGTCATGAAGCTGCATTTGGTGTCATTAAGCTAAAGTGTCTGCCCTGATGACTTTTCAAGATAGCCCTCAAAGTGCGGAAGCTTTTATATTTTACAGCACCCCCATGCCAAACTGCTTACAGTGGTGGGGGCCGTAAACCCCCCCCAAATGGTTTGAGACTTTCCACTGAAGTGTCAAAAGGTCGCAGCCTTGCCGGACATGATGAAACAGGCTGTCTGAGTGAAGTTTGTCTCGCAGGGTGATGTCAGAAATGCTGAGATAAACCGGAGTGTGTGTGTTTGGTAGTTTACTTTTTGATATAGACAAAAAGAACAAAAGAATTCAATCAGCGAAATTGATCTTCTATACAATGCCAGTCAAGTTTGGACCCATCTTAAAGACATTTTGTTATTTAAATCTGTTTACAGAGACAAATAGACACAGAATTGATGCCTAAATGTGAATATATTAATATGTTAGAGAAATGCTTCAAAATAACTGAAAGATTATTCATGGAAAGTGCCTTAAAGGCATACATTTTTTTACTTATGTTGTCGGGGTTCTAATTTAGAGATGTGTTTATGTAATTATATTAAATGTTTAATATAATTGTTAAAAAACTTTGAGGGCCAGAAAGAAACAACAGTATGTAAGTAACGGTTTCTAAAAATGTATTTTCTAACATTATACTGTATTTTATAACTAAGACACCGTTCAGGAATACAGACTTTATAAACATTATTATTATTATGATGCACAATACCACTGTTATTCGTGGCATTATGATATCTAGCTTTTCCTCACAGATGTATGCAGGTTATTTCCAGAGCTAAAACATAAATGTCTGAGTGTTTTATGTGTGTGTAGTGTGTGTTTGACCTCCATTGGCTGGAGGGTTTAGGTTTATGTGGTCGGGGGTAAGGGGGCGGGGGTCAAGGGTCATTCTTTATTCAGCCTAGAGTCCAGATCACAGCATCTGGCTCTAATAAACCAGTTAAGTGGCCTGACCATGTTACAAAAAATATTTTAGACAATGAAGGTTCTTAGCCTATATATATATATATATATATATATATACAGCCATGGATTTTTCCCCATAACTATATATATATAGATAGATATATTTGTAATGTGTGGGAGTGTGTCTGTGTAAAATGTGCATGTCACCATTGTTTAATACACTATTGACCACACTTGATTCAAAATTCCAAACAAAAAATGTTTAGAGACAATTGAAAAATGATACATATAAACAATGTTTTATAACCTGGAAATGTTAAACTACACTACCAACATTATTTTACAATTGCAATAATTGAAATAGTGATGTTAAGAGCACAGAGTGTGCATGTGTGACTGTGTTTCATCCATCAGAGACTGAATCAGGAGTGAAGCTTCTGGAATACATGTGTGTGTGTGTGTGTGTGTGTGTGTGTGTGTGTGTATGAATAAATGACATTGTGTATTACATGTATGTACATACAGAACTATTGCTATTTTTATACTAACCTTTTTGTTATTTCTTTCTTTTTTCCATGTACCCGCTGGCCTCTTCCCACTCGTCACCAGGTAAGAATGTGTGTTTGTGTGTGTGTGTGTGTGTGTGTGTGTGTGTGTGAGAGAGATCTTAGAGATATGCATGCTGCTGCCTTTTTTCTATATGTCTTGATTGCAGCGAGATCTGGTTAGCAATGTGTGCATGTGTGTCTTGTGACCATAGCAAGAGAGGAACTGGGTAGCATGGTTTTGTGGTAGTGGCTTTCGCTTAGTGAACACACACACACACACACACTCACACTCAGGCTTTGATGTTGAAGAACAGGCCAGCATACACACCGCACTGACTGTCGTGGCTCACTGGGTTTACCGCCTGCACTATCACCATAATCACACAAATGCACACACACACACACACACACACACACACACACACACACACTAAACCCTGTCCGCTATTCCCTACACGTTACACCCTACATGCTTCAACGCACACATTACACAACTTAAACGCTACAGCCTACAAGCCAAGCCCTACATGCCACACCCTAAACACTACACCCAATGTGCTCCACCTTACGCGCTGCACCCTGCCTGCTACACTGTAAACCCTACACACCACACCCACCACACTACACTCTACTTCTTTTACATTCGATTTACTGTGACCCACACACTAAACCCTTTGCACTATGTGCATGATCCCTACACTCTACTATCTGAATAGTATACGACACTCTAAATGTAATGGCAAACAGCATATTTCGCATGATTTAGTGACTACACCCTGACACAGACAGCAGCATTGTGAAACAAATAGGAGACTGAAAAGAGTGTGTGCTGTCTCTCACTCCAGTGGAAGGAAGACTTGACGGTGTGTGTGTGCATGTAGTGGAAACATATGCGTGCATGTGAGTGAAGTAGTGTGTGTGTGTGTGTGTGTGTGCGTGTGTGCGTGTGTGTGGTAGTAGTAGGGTTAGGCACACCCTTGCAGGTTTCTGTATCGCTCAGCTGTCATTAAAGTTTAATCGCTTCCTCTGTTGCATGAGCATACACTTTATACTGAGAGGCAGAGGTAGATAAAGAATGAATGAAGAGACAGGGAGAGAGAGAAGAGAAATAGTGAGAGAGAGAGAGAGAGAGAGAGAGAGAGAGAGAGAGAGAGAAGAGAAAGAGTGAGAGAGAGAGAGAGAGCGAGAGAGAGAACAAAAAAGTGTGAGAGAGAAAGAAAGGGGAGGCAAAGAGCAGAGGACTAGAGAGAGAGAGAGCAAGGGTGCAGAGTATTTTACCGTATTACCATGCAATTTCTGGAAAGGGGCAGTTGGTGGCCTAGTGTTTAGGGAGTTCGCCCTGCAATCAGAAGGTTGTGGGTTTGAATCCCTGGACTGCTAGTGGCACCACTGAGGTACCCTTGATCAGAGAACATAAAGGCGTGATTGCTGGCTAATGCCTTGTCTCAATACTTTTTGTAACTGGTCCTTTCCAACTTTGACTCATCTCTTGGAAGTGCATCACTTGCATGACTATGCGGACCCTCTTTCAGGGGGTCATTTAGTGGAGGGCAGAGTCGTACCATCCAATCATCACGCCCCATTAAACCCACAGTTTCATAACATGCTTCTGTTGTGTCAGTATCTAGAAACTAAAAACTAAAGAGCACCACATCACTGTGGAAGTACTCGGTCTAACAATCAATGAAAGTCACACACTGAGAACACAACGTGGAGGGAACACACGAGGGTCAAGCAATGATCACGAACACACAAGGGCCCGAAAAGGGCACACACAAGGGGGACTCATGAGACACACACGGGAGTACTAAATGTACTAAAGAGGAGGAGACCAGGAGAGGGAGGACGAGAAGAAGAAGAGGAGAGGACACCCAGGTGAGATCACTAGGATGGAGGTGAGGGATGTAAACAAACACATGGGGAAAAAAAACAAGAAAGGAGAAGAACACGAGAGTAAGGAAGAGAGACAGAAAGTGAGAGAACAGAAGAGAACACGATGGAGCACGTACGCGCGGGAACGATCGACAGACACGAGAGTGAGCGAGAGACGCGAGAGTGAGTGACAGAAAATGAGAGCGACAAAGAGCAAGCGAGGGGAGCACAGGAGAGTGCCCCCAAGAGGCCTTGAGGAGGTCCTGGATGCTGGGGATGTAGCACTAATCTGCATTTTTTAGTTCAAACCCTGTTACTCAAGGGTGCCTCTTTAGTAACTTTAGTTAGGAAACATTATTGTACTGTAATCTGTTGCCACTCTTTTGCTAATCGGCTGCTTGGAACCGTTGCACACTTCGCCTGATACGATGTGTGTCTTTGCCAGCCTTCATGAGCTTCACATACACAAACATATGTGTCTTGATGGCCCAACATTGTTCCTCCATACCATTCCCTTCCCAGTCCACCAAGTTTTGCAAACTGTCTTGACACCTCAGAGAGTTCAAGATAGCCTTAACCTGATAAGCAGGCATCCCATCCACAACCTTTCGAGGAAGGGGCTCCTCCAGACGATCACTCTCGTGTGTGTGTGTGTGTGTGTGTTGGGGGGGGGGTTAATATGGAGATATGAAACACGGGATGTTTGCCTTAATGAGTAACAGCGCGGATGCTTTGTAAGATCTTGAGTCCAGTGTATTTCGGACTCGATGCAGATATGTTTATGTGTATAAATCAAGATAAATCTGCCTTTTGGAAAGTGTGGATGTAAATAAGACGGGAAAGGGTGTCGGAGGAAAAAGCTGCTCCCTCTTGCAGTATGCATTTTCTCTGCCGAGAGAGAGGAAGAGAGGGAGGGAGGGAGAGAGAAAAATAGAATATTGGCTTGACTCCATGACTTTTCTTAGTGACCCTGAGAGAGAGACATCCCCCCTGTCCCTGCAGGGAGAAATGAAAAAAAAAAATGGAAATAACAAAAGTTTCTATGTGTGTGTGTGTTTGTGTGTTATTTGTTATTTTTATGATTGGTTTTGGTTTTTATTAGTAGTTTTAGTGTTATTATTATTAGTGTTTGGTCACAGCCTGCATGTGCGTTTGTGTGTGCTCCTCCACAAAGCACAAACATTAGCATTAGAAAAGGTCCCGTACATATAGTAAAATGCATGCGTCACATGGGAAATTATTTGATTGAGAGAAAAAGATATCAGTACGGAACAGAGTGTGCCCCCTCACTGTTGGTACAGTCCGTACAGGAAAGTCTGTCCACCCTGCATCACTCTTAGCAATGTCTCCAGACAGCTATTTCCAGTCTAGACCTGGCTCTTTGAATGAGCCAAGACTTGTAATTCCGAAACTGAAAGCCTCGTTAAAAAAAATAAAGAGCATAATTAGTTTGTGGGGTTTTAATTCAGATCACTCGCAAAACTATTTGAAGAGTTTCATAACAGAGTGATGTATATCCATTTTGGATATAAGGAGATTTTAAAAGAATAACAGCTGGCATTTAATTGGGAGCATGAACATGATTTTGAAATGTATTTTAGAACAATACCCTTTTATTTTCTGGTTCTTTAGAACTGTGTCTGGTTACACTTTTATGAACAGGGTGGTTTACTTTTTATCTGTTTGGGCCGGATTTCATTCCACCATGTCGAATGTGACAGCATGCTAATCCATTTTTCCAACTATTGAATTGGATGTTGGTCAAAAATACATCTGATTTTAAACTTAATCTCTACCTAGAATGTCGTGAATTTGCCAAAACATGTTTGGGTCATTAGTGTAAACTAAGTCGCTGTGTAAACTAATTAGTGTAAACTAATTTCTCCCTCCAACATTAGTATTTTGCATGTATGTAGAGAATACAGTCTAAAAATCATGACAACGAACAGCGCTAATATTAGTTTTTATTTGTTTTAAGCCACAAAAGAAACCATCTCAGTTTTTCAGGTATGTTCAAATGTGTGATGAGGCTGTAGGAGAGGACTCAGTTGCAGATAAAAGTTTACTAGTTTTCTTTCAGTTTCAAACGTACAAGCAGTTCAAGGTCAGGGTTGGGCAAACAGGCATGACAAATATAATCCACACTCGAAATCCATAAGTTGAAGGCAAAGCAAAAACAGAATCCAGACCAGGCAGAGCAAAAGTCAGAAACCAAAAACAGGAGTGTCATAAGCAAGGCGAGAGTCAAAGTACAAACAAAGTCAAAAGCACAGAAGGCAAGCAGGATACAACAAACCACTTGGTACACCGGGTGAGGCAATGCTTTGCAAAGTATTTAAGTCCTTAAATAGTTTAAGAGACAGAAAGCATTTATTTAAAACAGTGTTCAGATGTAGGGCCTCCCTAGAAGTGAGGAGGGTGAACAACAGAGCTGGACGTTACAGAGCCCCCTCTCCTAGGTGCGCCTCCTGGTGCATTACCTCGCGGTTGAGGTGCTGGTCGGTCCTGGTGGTCCCTATGGAACGCAGAGAACAAGGAGTGATTCAGAATATCCCGAGCCAGGACTCAGCATTGTTCCTCCGTACCATTCCCTTCCCAGCCCACCAAGTTTTACAAACTGTCTGGTCACCTCAGAGAGTTCAAGAGCCTTAACTTGATAAGCAGGCATCCTATCCAGAACCATCAGAGCAGGGGGCTCCTCCAGACGATCACCCATGTGTGGGGAACACAAGAAAGGCTTCAACATGGAGATATGACATACAGGGTGTATGCGTTAATGAGAAGGAAGTTGAAGTCGATAAGTAACAGCATTGATGCGCTGTAAGATCTTGAAGAGTCCAGTGTATTTCGGACTCAGCTCCTGGCTTGGCAGGCATAGGTTAATGTCCTGGGTCGGGAGTCATACTCACTGTCCTGGAAGGGCCCAGGTTTTGGTGACAATCACCTTGTTGCTTCTGGGTGGCAGCTGCGTTCAGAATCTTTTCCTGGGTGTGTCAAGTCAATTGTTCTCTGAATCCCTTTCTTGAGATAAAGTGATCAAATACCTCCCTAAAATGAGATGAAAATGATCTACCAACCTTATTCCTGAATAGTTCTGATTCCACACCACTGTAGCTCACTTCCTTGCCTTCCCTGTGACTAGAGATATCATAAACGCGACTTTAGCTTCATCCTTTGGCAAGGTGCTCGAGGTAAAGTGAACACTGCGACCATGGCATTTATCTATTACCATCAGTGTTCTGGGACTGGTACAGGTACTGGAGCTATGGCGGCGGGAGTTAATGTAGCTCCTGAAGGTTTGGGTGGCTGCGTGCTGGCGGGTTTCAGAAGGTGTACACATAATTCTTGGAGTGCATCATGGATCGCCAAAGCTTGGTGCATGGACATGGCCTCAGTTTATACACGGTTTGCTGCTTTCATTCAATTACAAATGTACAACCAGTTCTAGGTCAGGGTTCACCAGTCAAGCATGACAAAGGCAGTCCATACACAAGATCCATAAACTTCAGGTTCAGGCAGTGGCAAATATCAGCACGTAGGCAAGGCAAAAAATGGAATGCAGACCAAGCAGTGCAATAGTCAAAAGACAAAAAGAGGAGTGTCGGTGGCAAGGCAAGAGACATGAGTCAAAGTACAAACAACGTCAAAAATACAAAAAGGCAAGGAGGATACAACAAACCACTTGATACACCACATGAAGCAATACTGCTCAAAGTCTTCTACCAATACCGGTCCATAAATAGTGCTAGACGCAGGAAGTACTTAGAACAGTACTGTTGTAGAGCCTCTCTAGACGGGGGGAGAGTGATCGGCAGAGCTTGACGTCACAGCATGCTAGCAGTTTACACTTGCCTATATGAGTGCTTTTTAGATTACAGGCAGTGTCTTTTTAATGCTTATGTTTGGTTTAACATACATATAATTTTGTAAAATTACCTCTCTCTTTGTCAGATTAACAATAAAAGCATCGTAGAAAGTTTTTACAATCTGTTCATTATGATTATTGATTTGTCCTTCTGCCAGGCCCAGACTTCTAACATTCAACCGGGGGGAAAAAAAAGAATTGAATATTAATTAAAAATATGAATTATTTGCATAAAGTAATAGTCAAATAATCAAAATATACTGTGTAATATGAGACAGTTGTCAACATTATTTTGTACACACAGTATGGCTGTCCCACTGTGTCACCGTAATTTCCACACCAGGGGTGTAAATTCACTGTCAAAAGTCTGTATGGCAGGTTGTTTCTGTAGCTGCTATGGAAACGCACATTGACAACAGAGCACGTCTGGTATGGAGGATATGCGTTTTATCATGTACATTTCAGATTAATGAAGACTTGCTTTCCAGGAATCAGTTTTGGCAGAAATGCAAAATTAGCAGCTCAAAAAGCAACTTAAGAACTGAGTAACTTATAGAACTGCAGCGGAACGTACATCAGTAAGTCCAGCATCTCTCAGCAGTCCAAAAATCTACTTTGACTTGAGGCCACAGTCTGTTTTTCTACTTAGACACAGTTTACTGATACTAAAATGTGAATTTAAGTAAACTAATGATTTTAATAGTAGAGTTAAAAGTATATTTGCAAAATAACCACCCCTTACAAATGATCTACACAGCAGCACAGATTCAAGCATCCCCTTCAGCAGTTTTCGGAAATAACTTGTGCCCTCCCAGCACCTTTTCAAGAGATCAGTCTTTTATTCTGCTTTATTAGCTGGACAGTAAATAACTGGATCATTTGAAGAATGCTTTTGATTGTCCTGTTGAATAATGAAATTTTGTCCAACGCCATGTAAACCAGGAGCAAGTGTGTGATATTGAAAAACTGAATGATACTTTTCTTTTATCACATTTCAACAAAAAGTGAATGTCAGTGCGCTAAAGACAGACCTGCTATGTTTTCTTCAGAACCTTTGATACTTTGAGCCTTTGTGGCTGAGCAGTGTGTTCCGACAGACTAATAAATACTGAAAACCAGTTAGCTACATTTGTTTTAAGTATTTTAAAGCAGCACATCATCTCCATTTAAAAAAAGGTGGGTCCAAACTTCTGACCTGTATCGGACGCTTATTTGCACTGTTCTTCCATTGAATTCAGGGTAAGAAACTGGTTCATTCAACTGTTTTCCTCCATTCTGAAGATTCCTATGTCGGCAGCTAAGCAGAGATTTTGAGCCGAGATGTTGTTGGGGGGTTTTTCTCACAGCTATGGCATTAATGCAGATTTATTTCCAGTGGCCATTGCCGCCTCCTTAGCCGTAACCTTGTGGTATTTGAAATTACTCAGTAAAGTATAAATCCGTCGGAACTGTACTGAAATACCGTACAAGTGAGTGCACGGTGGAAGTAGTTCCGACACACCTCTGTTTGTGTGCAGTGTGCTGTAAAATGCTTTTGAATGTCTCGTTTATTTTGGCACACTTATTTGGTCTGAACAGGCCCCGGACGTGTAAGTGTGTGTGTGTGTGTGTGTGTGTGTGTGTGTGTGTGTGTGTGTGTACATTCTGAATGAGGCCTGTTGCTGGCAAGCAGATGTAGCCGCTCAAACACTCCTTGTAAAGAATGGGCTCTGTGTTTAGGACTGAAAGCTGGTGCTAATCTCGACACAGAAACACAACCAGCTGCAGCTCCAGTTTACATCTGCAGCAACCTCACACACACGCACAAGCATCCGCCCACCATCTCTGGGGTTGATCCTGGCTCCGGGAGTCTCCCAGCAGTGTGTGTTGAGTTGTGTAGTAGTGTGTGTAGTCGGAGGTGTGTTTGTTTTCTGACCTGTGCAACACCGCATCTGTCTTACGCTTTTATAACCGGAGTGTTTGGCTGTGTATGGGCTGTTTGGTTTTGCACTGGTAAGGAGAGTGTACTTGAACACTCTGCTACTGAATATGACTGGGCTGGTCAATATAGACAGAATATGTTGTATGTGTGAAGGTTTGTGAACTCTAACGCCTCCTGCGGTTTTTCTGAAATCAGGGCCATTCTCAAGGAGTTCGCAGAAACAGCTTCTGCTGTTCTGTGAATGCTTTACCTAGATACTGTAACATTGCATGAGTATTTGATTGCATTCAGTCACAAGAGCATTAGTGAGATGATTAGTTCTGGATCACAAGCACGCCTCAAACTCATCCTGAAGGTATTGGTGGGGCTCCGCGGTTCAGTTGTGTGTGTGTGTGTGTGTGTGTGTGTGTGTGTGTGTGTGCTTGGGTGTCATTGCTTATTCTTGGATGTGTAGACAAATGAAGGTTCATTCTGTCTGATTTTGGTATTTCTTTGCAGATTTCCTTCTCTCTCCATACAGCGAGTGCACACACTGGGAAAGAGAGAGAGAGAGACAGAGACTGTGTATGTCTGTGTGTGTGTTAGTGGAAAATGCTTCTGTTTGCCAACTCAAACGGGTACATCCCAATTCCCTCATTTTCCCCTGTTCTTTCCAACTTCCTCTCTCTTTCTCTCCCCCCTTAGTTATGTAAACCTCTCTGTAATGCTTTCCCAATGTGCCGCTTGCAAAGTACAGTTTACACTAACTGAAGACTACTTTGCCACAATGTTTATTTGTTAAATTGTAGATTATTACTTGTCACCAGTTTACCTGAGTAGTTACCAGTTCCTTTGGAACCAGTTTACCAGATTAATTACCAGGTCCCTTGGAACCAGTTTACCAGATTAGTCAACAGTTCTTTTGGATCCAGTTTACCAGATTAATTACCAGTTTCTTTGTAACCAGATTACCAGATTAATTACCGGTTCCTTTGTAACCAGTTTACCAGATTAGCTAAGAGGTACAACTGACTTTCCAGTTGCTTTCTTACCAATTTGCCATATTTGTCACCAGTTACCTTTTAACTACTTTACCAAAGTAGTTATCAGTTGCTTTGTAACCAAATTATTTACCAGTTACTTTGTAACTGGTTTTCCCTGTTAGTTACCACTGTGGTAGGCTGGCACCAGGGTGAGACCCCGCCTCTAGCCCGTTGGCCCCGGGATAGGCTCTGGGTACCTGCGACCCTAGTGAGGATTAAGCGGTTACAGAATTATCACTTACTTGTAACAACTTTTCCAGATCAACTGTCAGTTACTTTGTAACTAATTTATAAGCTTGGTTATTAGTTACTATGTCTTCAGTTTCTGTGGTTAATTAGCAGTTACTTTGACAAGATGACCAGATTAGTTATATTACTTTGTAACAATTTTACCAGATTATTTTTCAGTTACTTTGTAATCGTCTGAACAGGTTGGTTTAACTTATCACATTGTTAATAATTTGCAAGATTAGTTAGCATTAATTTGCTCTCTCTCTCTCTTTCTCTCTCTCTCTCTCTCTCTCTCTCTCTCTCTCTCTCTCTCTCTCTCTCTCTCTCTCTCTC
>JBBPCX010068175.1:0-12466 GCA_037974365.1 Hydrocynus forskahlii | reverse complement strand
TTAGGGCATTAACTACTTCAGATTTTTTCAGGTCGACTTATCTGTCAACAAAGTCGAAGTCAAGTCAACTAGTCGTTTGATAACATCACACAGTGTGTCCAACACTGAGCAACTTTTATTAATGTTCTCTGTAGCATTAACAGTCAACATGACAATTAAACAAAACAAAACAGAAGCTGATACCTTGAATTTTCTGGTAAATTTAAGTGCACAACATAAAGTAGGAACAGTTTAAGCTCAGCGTCTCTCTGTAGTGCTAGCGTTAGCCATGTTAGCTAGTGGCGCTGTTTCAGATGCTGTGCAGAACGCCGGTACTGTTACTGTACTTTAACACCGTCTTGCAGATTGTGCAGGACTCCGTGTTTGTGTGTCTAGAGTGAAGCATCTCCACATATGTGATGTGTATCTGTCTCCTTTGCTGCCGTGTCTCTTGTCTTGTTATGGTTTTGTGTTTAGATTCCACTTGCGCCAGCGTTACAGCCCTTTTTATGAAGGGACTATTATAATTGGTTAAGAAGAGGAACACATGTGTCAGCGTCAGTCAATCAGAGGCAGAGATTGCATTGTGTACACAAGCGCGCGCACAGAGAGAGGAAAAAAAACACAACTAGTCGACTTCTCTCAGGGGGTGTCAACATGTGCCTCTGAAGTCGAATAGTCGACTAGTCAACTTTTCTGTTAATGCCCTAATATATACACTACATTGCCAATAGTATTCGCTCATTTTCCAGATACAGTACAGCAACAACCAAAGTCTATCAACACAAGAAGACAAAGTAAGCTGGATACAGCAAATAAACTCTCATCCTCCTCACCTCGCGCTCCAAATTCTGGAATCGGTTGTGCATTTCATTTGTCAGGATTTGTGCCTCTATACCATGATAGAAAACACCAGCTTCAGGTACATGGTCAACACCCTGGAGCCGCGTTATGTGATCTAACTCACAAACACAATATGGAGGTAGCTGTACCCAGGATGTACGGGGAGGTAAATCAAGCTGTAAAAAAATCTCTTCTCTGCAGAAAGAGTGGCACTAACATGTGAATCCTGGACTTCGTGAGCCACTGAATCTTAAGTTACGATCACGTCACACCACATTAATGAGGACAGCCAACTGATTTCCCATGTTTTGTAAATGAGGGTAATGCATGAGAGCCATACTGGCAGTAACATTGCCGAGCTGTTGACAGGAGCAGTGGAAGAAGGGGACATAAAACACAAGGACCCTATTATAGTCACAGACAATGAGTCAAACATGACCACTGCAGTGCCGCTTGCTGATACGCCACATTATAAATGCTTTGCTCACACACAATTTAGCTTCACAGCACAAGCTAAAGCCACCATCAGTCGCCTGATAGCTGGGAAGGGTCAGAAGCATAAGCAGCTTTTAAAAACGCAGCACTAAAGCCAGCCATGTACTGCACAAAAAACTAAAGTTGCTAAACTTGCCTCAACACAAATTGCTCACTGACACTGTTGCCAGGTGGAATTGTGCACATGACATGCTGGAGCATTTTTAGGACAACAGGCAGCAATCTGTGCCACCCTCCTCTCAGCTGAAGAGAGGAAGACAAGACAGCCCAACATATTCTAACTTCACAAAGGAAATCAAATTTGCCACATGCCAGGATCTTAACAAGAGGTACTTGGACAAACAAGTGATTCTTCAGATCTTTGTGTTTAAGGCCCTGACCTACCTCACAGAGGTCCAGCGCCAAGACACGTATGCTAGAATTATTGCAGGGAGCAAGCGGGCAGGTAAGAAAAACAAAGCCATAATCTAACATATTTAACTACTGCAAACATTTCACATTCTATATTATATTTTAAATATCCATTCCTTTTCATAGTTTAAAAATGATAAATACTGGTGAATGATAAAGATAACAAAGCTGGTAAATTTAATTCAATTGGCATTTGGATATTATATTTACAAATTTTATATTTACTAATTCTTAAAAGCTAATATTGATGCATTTCACAGCAGAGAGAGAGACAGGAGTGGAGACTGAAGAGACAGAAACTGATGTAAATGTGCTGCCAGAAACAGACATGGACAGCAATCATGGTCCTCAGCAAGATGATTTCTCTGCAGTAGCATCCAAGAGATCAAGGCATTCTTGCTCTCTAGCTGACCTGCTTGGTCAAATATAGGCTGCAGGTTAGACTGATAATACTTTAAAGGTCCCTGGAAAAAATAATTACCATAATGTTTCATCATAATTTTGTCTGAAAAATGTGTTAAGTGCTTTAAAAAACTGTGATTCACTTACAGCCTGTGATGAAAGGGTGCTGGACAGTGTCACTCAGTGCCTGATGCTGTAAACAAATAATGTATTTAGAATATTTTATTGTGACATGCTACAGGTTCAGCAAAGAAACTGAAAACTGCAGAGGACCAGGCAAAAGAGGAGATACAGATACAGAGAGCTCCCCTGTCTCTCAGTGTCACTGGACTGGAGGATGGTGCATCAAAGCCAGGATCCTCTCTTACCTCACACTGCTGATACCTGTGTATCCCAGGGACCAGTGTCTCCTCTGAGTGAGTTTTCTCTGCAGGGGATATCATCACAGCTCACAGTGCACTTACACTAGTCCTACACCGTTGTATTCCTTAACAAAAAATTAAAGTTACAGTAGGTCTGCCATCATATCCATGTTGTCTGTGTGCATATACACATTATTTTTTATATGTTTACATTTCTGCTCCTCTACAAGCACCACACCAGCCTCAGTTAACTGACTGGGCACTTTAATTTCTTATTTTCAACCTTAAGCACTTTATCTTTAACGTTCTTAGTGTTCATTAGTTCAGTGTGTTAAAATGCAAAGGCAGTAAAGTTAAAATTCACTTCTGAGTTACAGTTTGTTGTTCTGGCTGAATTCTTACTGTAATGTGATTCATTAAGAAAACCCAGATTACACACAGTGACGAAATTTCAGCTCTGTTTTACATTTTCAGTGAACTGTAGAATATCACAATATGTATAGTATCGCAATATATCATGATATAATCGTATCATGACCCATGTATCATGATTCATATCGTATTGTGAGGTCAATACACACCCATATAACAGTGTATTTCATGTAGAATTTTTTTACGCAATTTTGATTTTAATTTTTATATTATTCTTGTCTCTGTGTCGCTCTGCGTCTCTGCAGTCGTAACACATATAAGCAACTTCCTCTGGGATCAATAAAATTTTCTGATTCTGATTCAGATACAGGGGCAGGGTTCATACTGACAAACACCTACAGAGACAAGGGTATAAATAAACACAGATAAATCAAGCACAGCTGAGACACTCGGGAATAACAGCTCAGGTGTGGGCACTGTGAGGCAGGGCAGGAGCTGAAAACAGAACAGGGAGAGATAGGAGGGAGTGAGACAGGACAGGATTAAACTGTTACACACACAACATGGCTCTCTAGTGACAAATGATCTCATAAAACCCACTCAAGGTTTGTGTTGGGCATCTTTATTGCAGAGCATCCGGGAATAAAGCCCCAGAAAACCAACAGCCCTGGATCATTCCTTGAGACATCATGAGAACTGAGCTCAAAACACCTTGTATAGATAAGATGTTGAGGTTGATGCTGAATCTCTTGATTTGGGGGGTTAAGCTCATGCTGTGTCAACATTAGGAATAAGCTTGAAAATACTGTCTTTTAGTGCACAAATCTGTTGCTGAATACTTTCCACTGAAACGAACCATCATAGCGGTGTTGAAACAAGTAGACAGGAAAGACAGTTTCATTTAACTTTTCACACGCAGTCATGCCAGACATACTGAACACTTGAGAGAATAACAGATACAACAGAGAAATGCATACTTGCTGTTTGTGGTGCAGCACTGTAAAACAAACTTGATAAATTTCAGACCAGCAAATTACACTGCAAAGCTGTTTTTATCGTTACACACATCTGTCACACATAAATCTTCAAGTATTTATCTTCTCCCTCACACATTCACATCCACTATGGCATTATAACCACAGCTACCACAGATCATACTGTTGTACAACAAACTCAATCATCCTGTTAAACAAGTCAAAAGTCACTGTCGAAGTCCGATGAGTGACACTAGCACTTTTAAAATCAAACAGCTTAAATAGGCTCCAAACACAGAGCTGTGGGGGCACCAGAACTGCATGATTTAAGGTAGAGCTGAAAAATGGAATGGAATGCTTTCCATGTGAAAGCAAGAGCATGTGCTATGTCTCAAGGTAATAAAAGAGCATCATCTCAAATTCTGAAGCACACTGCAGCCAATTCAACCCACTGAGAAATGAGTCAAGAATCTAATAACGCCTCTGGTTAATGATTTGTTGTTAAAACAGAATTAAATCACAAACTCTCTGCTCCAGCAGGAGAGAATTTTTACTGTCTGAACTGTGAGGACAATTTATGTAAATTCAGTTAAATTCATGCAAAATTTATTTTTATCTGGAAAAAAAAACATTTATTTTGGTAAAGTATTGAATATTACAGTCTAATATTAATCATTCAGTAATGAAGTGACAGAAATTTGCATGAGAGTCTCCAGTTTACAGTGTGAACGCTTCAGTCCAGCAGAGAGCAGCTCCACTCCTGAATCCTGCAGGTCATTGGTACTGAGGTCCAGATATTACAGGGAGGAGTTTTCTGACTGTAGGGCTGTAACTAAAGTTTGGAGGGTCTGTGCAGTAAGATTACAGTCAGCAAATTAAATAGATAATGAAGGAGAAAGCGGATGAAATTCAATAACTGTGCATTTAGATTTATATTAACATGAAAAAGTAAAAGTAAATTCCTCATAGCTCTTCACTTTCAACTTTTTCAGATGTCTTTAATCCATGTTTACACAAAGATAATCTGTAAATGAAGAATAAATATAACTGATACTACAGATAAAGGGGAATGTCTGAATGGAATAAAAAAGCAACTTAGTAAATATATACACAACTAAGTCTTTTGTATAATCTGACCAATCTACTTTTAACTTAACCCTTGATTAACATCATCATGTGATCGGCTCCACCATCTAGCTTTGTTTTTCTAGCAATGTGATTTTTAACCTTAGCATAGCGTAGCTAATGTTTCTCAGGCCATACGACTGAATAGTGTTTAAACTGGTCCAGGACTCGAAGACTGCATCACTTTGGTGAACTGGGGATTACCTGGGAGTGGGAAGTATCTGGCTGCTTCAGTGCACTGTAGAAGGTACTGTTTTCAAAATCGCCTGTGGAGACCTCAGTGGGAAATACAAATTCTGTTGTGGAGAATTTTGTACAGTTCATCATTTGGATTATTTGGACTCCACAAGTCGGGAAAACAGTGAATCTCCTTAATAGTGTCACCCGTGTTTAGATGTGTTCACCCGTGTTCCAAAGTGTCCCTAATACCTAACATTAACCCTCTGGCTAACTGGTATTTGCTCCTAGAGTGATCTAATAGATCATTAATAACTGATTTATATTTCACTGGAACAACTGGAGAAGGTGTATAAGACACTTGGGCAGGAACAGAAGTACTGTCTCAGTTCAGAAAATATCTATTTTGTAGTCTTTTGGGTTAATTGAAGAATCAGATACACTGGTGTTTTATATGAAAATAAACGTAAGGAATTAGCTAACATGCTAATGATCCATCTCTCAATTCTGTGGATAAATGAGTGATGGAGGACAAAGAGCTTCTTCATCTGAATGTCCTTAAACAATAAAAACTAAACAAATTCATATTTACTTGGCTTTTTCTCTTTGTTTATAAATTGTTTACCCCATTAATCTTTCTCTTTACTTTTCCTGCTTCAGTCTTTCTAATGAAAAGTTTTTGAGAAAAGTCCCAGACTCCCCCTCAGTCTTCCTCTGTGTCTTAAACACACACTGTGGTCACTTTCTGCCCCCCCCCTTAACCCTCAGACAGAGAAACACTAATAAATATATGTCTCAGGGACCCCCACTCAGTCATAACACACAGGGGTAGAGACCGTCTAGGGGTCCCTGAGGACAAGTTTGGGAACCACAGTCTTCACCCACTGTTACAGGTTCCCTGATCAGGTTCTACACTTTTCTCTTAACCCCTTACATTACACTCATCATTATTAAAACTGATAGCAACGTCCTTCTTGTGTGTTTCATGTATATCTATAGTATTTAAATCCACCCATTATGTATTTTCTAAAGAGTTTTATTTTATTTTGACTTTACATTTTAAATTATTTTAAATTGTGTCTCTGTATGACTGTGCAGTAGTAATATAAGCAGTTTCCACTAGAATATATTTATATATGTTAGATGAAAATGTACAGTGCAAAATTAACACTTAAATAGTCATGTGGCCACGTTACAAACAAGAGTCACTAGAAAATATGATGTCAGGAAAATACATGCTTGCCTGTATAAAGATTTTATGATTCTGACCTGAGAGTCTCCAGTTTACAGTGTGCACTCTTCAGTCCAGCAGAGAGCAGATCCACTCCTGAATCCTGCAGGTCATTGTTACTGAGGTCCAGATCTTTCAGGGAGGAGGTTTCTGACTCTAAAGCTGATCGCAGATGTTCACACGTCTTTTCTCCAAGATTACACGACATTAGTCTGTAAATGAGAATAAATCAAACACAGAAACAGAACTTTCAGCAGGGCTCCAGACAAAATAAAAGCCTTAGGAGCCATTGGCTAGTAAACACAAAATATTTGGGAGACAAAATACTTTTGGGAGCCATAATCTCTGTCAAATGTGATATAAATAATAAAAAAAAACTGTCATGGCACATTTTGTCTCCAGTCTTACCCCATGTAAAGAGCGTTAAAATTAAACAAGAAACAAGGACATGGACTAAATTGTTGCCAAAGAAACACTACTGTTTCTCAAGTAGTTAATGTTTATTTTTCTTATATTTTAGAATGCGCTCTGCAACAGGTTGTCAGGCCGTGCGACTCCATGTGTATACAATAAAATTTATTTTTTGTCACGAAGTCTTATTGTGTTTTCATCAGAAAACTATGTCTACCTGATGGCTATTAAAGAAAGATGGCTATTAAAGAAATCAGTCAGCAAAATCAACTAGATTGCATTTCCATGATAAAATGGGAAGTGTGATTTCATCATTTCTATAAAACCAGTGTTTGGAGACACCCAACCATTGATTTTATGGACAAAAATGTTTGCTTTTTAAAGTCTGCTCAAAACAGTGTATCGAACCTGCACCTCTTCTGACTCTTCATTCAGAAACTTTTAGAGGTGGACGTCTGAACAATTCTGACTCACTGAATTTCTTGAGAGCAGAAACTAAATCACATTAGTCTCCACATGTGGGGGTGGGGGATTGTCATGAGGTCACTACCCTCAGAAATTCAGAGAACAAGAGAAAAATCTCCTTTAAGTACAAAACTTGACCTGTCACATCTAAAACCCACACAATTTGTACATTGCAGCTTGGTACAAGGTTGGCGATCAACGAATTATTTTGTGGACCCAAAAACAGGGGCATCAAGTCTCGTTCTAGTATACAGTAATAGCAGGTGTTAACTATACAACAGGCAGTCAATATAGACACCAACTTGTTGCACACCAAAATAGTTCACACCACACACTCCAGGAGGGTACAAGCCCTCAGTGAAAAGGCGAGTTGGAAACACACCTCCTCATTTACCATTAATAGCTTAGGCTAATGAGCTTAATTGCCCATGCACACTCCACCAATAGCTACTATTGCACAAACCTGTATTGGCTTTTGATCCAAGGGACCAAAAGCTCTAGGAGTAGAGTTCTTGACACCACACAGTCCTAAGATTAAAAAAAAAACAACTTTAGCCTGGGAAAAACAGTGGTCCCCTTCCCTTTAAGTTGTAGTGGGCCCTGATATGCTCCCAGCCGCAGCAGCCTGCCGTCTTGCACCATTCATACATTCCTAGAAATGGCAGCCAAAGATTCCATGTTAAAAAAAACAAAATACAATAAAACCACAGCTCAATGTCCCTACAATATAGCTGCACAAAATATTAATAACACATCTGCAATAAATAGGCACACTCCTTTAAACCATGTATGTGACAGAAAGAACTACAGCGTTACCTTCAGTTTGGTTTGTTTAATCATCAGCCTCATCTCAGCTTACTAATACTCCACAACAGCTGGGCTCACACCATCAGCAACACTTATCTGTTGATTAACACCAACAATCTAAACCAAAAACTGGAAATAAAAGATAATGCTGGCCACGGCACGCCACGGCATGGGTGAACAAAGCATTCGCGCGTCTTCACCTAAATGAATGACATAAGACGTCTTTTACGCTCTCTGTACGTGCGCCCCAGCCTAACCGCATTCCTGCTGGGTCCTAGTGCCAGCCCCCAACCAATACAACACCTTACCGGAAAGAGCCCAGAAAATTACCAAATACTACCATCGTAGCTACAGGCTACACTTGCAAATCTAATCTAATATTTCGGGAGATTCACTAACCTGTGGTAGAAATAGAACAGACACACGTATTTTGCTGCTAGTTACTTCCAGGGCTCCAGATGGCGACCATGTGACTCAATTATTTATGTTGCGACCAGTTTTTTCATTTCAGTAGCCAATAGCGATCGTCCCTCACAACCAAGAGAAATTAAAATAAAAGTACATGAAAAGTGACATACTGCAAGTATACTCAAAAGACTCTGCGACAAAAAATACTGTAATGAGCCAGCATGTCAGGACTGGCTCCCAGGAGCCTTTGCGTCAGCGTGAGTGGCTAGTTGGCCTGTTATTTGTGTTTTGTGGACATTTGATGGGGGTTTATGTGTGTCATGTGTGTAATGTGTGCTTATGTGTGTTTGTGTTCTTGTGTGTCTGTTTAAATGTTTTATTTCGTATGGGTTGAGCTTTTCTCATCTGTCACCATCCACCGGAGTGTTATGGGCCAGAGGGTAGTGAGCGACAAGAAAGGAGGGGTTGTATTGGAGTTGGGTGCAATACTGGGCTACGCTAGTTGGGAGCACAGTACATGAGCCTGTATGTTGAGGCTGTGAAGCTGAGAAATAAACAGATGGATGCTTGAAGTTCAGCGTGTCTTCATCTTCTCTCCCTCACGCCCGCCACACTGGTGTCAGAAGTGGGATGGAGTAGTAAATGAGGGAGATCAACGTGCTGATGGAGCAGCAAACGAGGGAGATTGATGCAATGGAGTAAGGTCCAGCAGCGAGCCGAGGAATAGAGCGCTCTGCCTTCCTCGGATGTCCAGAGGGTGCTAGTGTCATCTGGAGACCAGCGTGCAGCCCAGAGGAGGGGAATGGTACCCCTGCGGTGGGCTGGGCAAGAGATGATGGTGGGAGAGCGGCATGCCGCCTAGAGTGGGGAAGCGGTACTCCTGCAGCGGGCCAGACGAGAGATGAATGTGAGGAAGCCCCTGAGGGGACTGTGGTGGTGGGTGCGGATGGAGCATCCCCTGGAGCAACGCGGCCACTCCACCCAAGGATGTGTTTGTGCTGCAGGCAGCCTGAACATTTAGCACAGCACTGCTCGGCACCAGCACAAACTGAGAAACAGCAGCAGGCGAGGGTGATTTATCGCTGTGGACAGCCAGGACATTTAGCACGGAACTGCCGGGCCCCAGCTCCCAGTGGGGAGCAGCAACAGCCGGCAGAAAGCTCCCAGAGGGCGGTGCTTTTGGCTACCCGAAAAGACCGCGCAGGACTCCAGCAACCGTGGATGGGTTGTCTGGGGACTGTCAAGGACCTTTATGTGGAGTGTGTTGTTGAAGGAGTGCACTGTCGAGCGCTGGTCAACACTGACTCCACCATCATGATGGTAAAGCCAGGCATACTGCACCACATGCAGTGACGGTCTATATCTGGCTGGAAGGAGACGAGCATGCGACTCGTTACAGTGACCAGTGCACACGTTAAGATGCAAGGAAGGAAGCAGCTGGCCATCACAGTGAACTGGGTGATGATCAGACAAGAGGTGTGGCTTGTGGACGTGGTGGAGCCATGCATCCTGGGGCTGGACATGCTGGCACAACTAGGGGTAACAGTGGAGGTCGCAGTGAGAGGTGAAGGTATCAGAGCTGTGCTGGTCGCATCAGTCGCGAAGGAGCCACAGGGTGCAGCCATGATGCAGCGGACGTAAGCAGGTGATGTGTGGTCAGTCTAGTAATATTCTATGTCCAACACATCTCTATTGAGAGCAGTGTTGACAGATTGAGTTTTGTTTGAAACAATTCTCTCGGCCTGGCAACCTGTTGCAGAGTGCATTCTAAAATATAGGAAAAATAAACATTAACTACACAAGAAACACTATGTTTTACTTCGGCAACAATTTCTTGTTTTAGCGCTCTTTACATGGGGTAAGACTGGAGACAAAATGTGCCATGACAATATTTTGTTTTATTTATATCACATTTGACAGAGATTATGGCCCCTAAAAAACAACTTAGCTCCCAAATATATTGTATTTAGGAGCCAATGGCTTCTAAGGTTTTTATTTTGTCTGGAGTCCTGTACTTCACAGGAGGAGGTTTTATTATCTCTCTGAATGTGCTATTCCCTACCCAACAAGCACTATGTGCCCTCTAGCGGATTACAGGTGGAACTGTTGTGTAGTAACTCAAAATGTCATAAAATTACTTACTACTGAACTCAGTGAGCCAAATAATGACACACTTAATAAAACAATTAGCGGGTGCCTGTTTTCCTAAATTTCCTTATTTCTCAACCCTTTACACCAGCAGCACCTTCCACCCCCAATCCTCACCATGTTCTACCATAGAGAGAGCATTCTATGTAGCTGCATCACAGCCTGGTATGGGACATGTAATGTTTCGGCTCGCAAGACCCTACAGAGGTTTGTGAGAACAGCTGAGAAGATCATTGGGGTCTCTCTCCCCTCTGCCACAGACATTTACACCACACACTGCATCCGCAAAGCCACCGGCTCTTTGTTCCCTCCTCCCACCTGGAAAGAGGTTCCGTAGCATATAGGCCTCCACTGCCAGAATGGGGAACAGTTTCTTCCCTCAGGCCATCAGACTCCTCAACCAGAACTGAAACTGAAAAACTGCTCCGCCGACACACACAGAACTACTCACATTTTAATAGCCTATATGCCACGGATTTCTGTTCTGACGTTTCAGCCAGCTTTAGTATTTCCGGTGTACACTAGCCATGGCATTTTTCACTCAGTCGCTGCAGGACCCACCAATGATAAAGGTAAACGATGTGAATCGCATCATCCAGGCCGCATTGAAGACACCTACATCAAAAAGGACAAAAGGCTTTAAATTGTATGTGTCCAGTTACATACACAACTATGAAGGTAAGTCTCTGTTTTGAGTTCTAAACTTTCTCTGATACTTGCTAGCCGTTTACTAGCTGAAGCACCTTGATAGAGCAACATTAATTTACTAGCTAACATTAGCGGTGCTAAGTAGGTTAACGTCATGAATATGTTGTTTTTGTGCCCTGTACTATCCTAATCCTAATGTTAATCACAGTTTCAAACAAGGAGTCAGGAGAAGTGGCTGTTCAGGTCTATGAGGAAAAGCCAAAAGCATCACTGAGTGCAAGGGAAAGTCACCCTGCAGGTTCCGTTCAATTCAGGTTCATAAGAAACAGGTTCCATTTTGTCAGATCATGTTTCTTTACTTCTTTACTCATTACTGTGAACGGTTTAAGACCATCACTGAACTACATATTTCTGTACTTGTTTTTTTTCCACAACACTTTTTAAAGTTCATTAAGTTCACTAGCAGAGTTCCACTAACTGAGTTCCACTAACAGAATTTCACTTAAAAAAATCACTAATTGTATTATGTGAAAGATAGATGCAGGTACAATTTGTTCAGATTTTTGTATTGTAATAGATTGTGCTAAGGGATTCAACTCCTGTGGAGTTACAGAAGTGCCATTGTACCTGTGTGTCTTCATCAGACTGCCCACGATTCCTAGCTGAGGCTCACATCAGTTCCCCCAATGTTCAGCTGCACAGAGACTGAGCAAAAGTGGCATAAAACAAAGACTATGGTAACTAATCTGACCCTTTGGTTTTATTTCTGGATACCTGTTCAATGTTTATAGAAAAAAAAATGTTTCTTTGTATACAGGGTATTAAACCTGGTTCAGCAAACAAATTGGTCATCCTGTCAGCCAGACCAAGAAAATGAAGAATCAGGTTTGTGTTATTATCAATATTACTGTAGGATCACGAGATTCAAGGTTCTTTGGTGACCATATGCTTTGACTTTGGAGAAGCAGATGCGCAGCAAATATGTGACCCCCAAGCACCAAACTCCGAAACAAGGCATCACTGTTTGGTCAAAGATGCATGTATATATAAGATGCCAAGTTGCCACAGAAAAGCGTGCAGCATTTCAAACGGGACCGGGCTCGCCACTGCTTCTTCACTTCTGAAGACCCTAAGATCCACTGCTTCATCATCTTCGTCTCCTCAACCAACCAAGCTTCAACTCAAGACCTGAAACTCTGCTTCATGAA